>BLSH010243128.1:320843-334074 GCA_018402905.1 Glandirana rugosa
GACATTTCGCGGAGTCACACTTTCCCCAGAAACCCAGTAAAGACTGTGAGGGTTGTCACTGTAACGTACAACTGGGATGTATAAAACGAGATATACAGTTATAAAAAATTTTATACAAACCAACATGTGTTGTAGTCGACATGGAAATTTTTGTAAAAAAAATTTTGTAAAAGGGGTGTACAAGAAAATATTGAGTTTGTTATACTAGTTATAATTTCACGTCACACATCTATAACGGGTATATGTGACACACGTCTTAATAATCCGTTTACTCATAAAACTGGTGTAGTAGGAGACAAATTGGTAGTAGGCTTTCGAGCCTATACAGCTTGGAGTAAGACAACATGCATACAGAGGATGATGTGGTCAAAATACTCATTTGCCTAATAATTCTGCACACAGTGTATATGGGCAATATCTACACACTGCACTTTAATATTGATCATATTGTTTGAGTTATAAAAGAACATGTGGGGAAAATGTTTTAAAAAAAATGTTTTTAAAGGTACAGCTGATGTTGTGTACAACCAAACATATTTTAAAAAATATTGACATATAGAGCAAAATATGTAGGGTCAACATGCAATGTCACTGTTGGGAGTGTCAGAAATGACCCAAAGACCCCTTTCACACTGAGGCGCTTTACAGACGCTATTTTGCTAAAAATAGCGCCTGTAAAGCGCCTCAAAAATCGACCCCAATCCACCCCAATATGAAAGCCCTGAGTGCTTTCACACTGGGGCGGTGCGCTTGCAGGACGTTACAAAAAGTCCTGCAAGCAGCATCTTTGAAGCGGTGCTGTGAGTGGTGAAAATAATGGGCAGCGCTTCCAAATCGGCTTCACACCGCCTTGGAAGCGTGGTGCGCCGGCACTTTTTACCCCTTTTTAACCCCTTGTGGGGGGTTCAAAGCGCCACACTCCCGCATGCATAGAGGTGCCATAGCGCCGCTATAACAGTGGTAAATCGGCTATTTACTGCTACCACCCCAGTGTGAAAGTAGCCTTAGTGATTCTGTAAAAGCATGTACAGCATTAAAGGACCCCACAAAGCTTTAAACTCAGTGGTGGCTGGTGCTCAAAATTTTTGGGTGGGGGGCAAAATAAAATGAAAAATGAAACTGTTAGTATTGCAGGACTGTAATTAGCCATTTAACAGGTGATTATGTATCATTACTGCTAGATAAAATATTGAAAATGCCTCGCTGTGCCTGTCAATAAATGCAGCCTCATTGTGCCCGTCAAATGCAGCCTCACTGTGCCCATCAAATGCAGCCTCACTGTGCCCTTCAATTGCAGCCTGACTGTGCCCATCATATGCAGCCTCACTGTGCTCATCATATGCAGCCCCTCTGACTGTGCCAATCAATTGCAGCCTCACTGTGCCCATCTAATGCAGCCTCACTGTGCCCATCAATTGCAGCCTCACTGTGCCCATCATATGCAGCCTCAGTGTGCCCATAATATGCAGCCTCACTGACTGTGCCAAATCAATTGCAGCCTCACTGTGCCCATCCAATGCAGCCTCACTGTGCCCATCAATTGCTGCCTCACTGTGCCTGTCAATTGCAGCCTCACTGTGCCCGTCTATTGCAATCTTACTGTGCCAATCAATTTCAGCCATACTGTGCCCATCAATTGCAGCCTCAATGTGTCCATCTAATGCAGTCTCACAGTGCCAATCAATTGCAACCTCACTATGCCTGTCAATTGCAATCTCACTGTGCCTGTCAATAGGAATCTCACTGTGCCCTTCAATTGCAATCTCACTGTGCCCGTCAATGCAGCCTCACTGTTCATCAAAAACCTTCTTATATAACGCAGCCTAAAACACCAGTAAACTGCAATCACATCCTGATATCTCTTGTAGACAATCCTACCAGGATGATCTGTTACTAACCTTGGTGTTATAGTTGTAGAATGATCTCACGGGCCAACGGCAATAATCATAGTTAATCAGGTAAAAAAATTACCAAAAAGTCCATGTAGCTCAACCAATAGAAAAAAAAAAAATATATATATATAATTATTTATATATTTATAAAAATACATTTAAAAAACAGGAAAAAAATATATTAAATATAATAAAACAATAAAAATAAAATAGGAAAAAAATATAAAGTAATAAATAAAATAATACAAATCTAATAAAATAATAAAAACATAGGAAAAAATAAATATAAATTATAAAATATAATAAAAATAAAATAAAATAGGAAACCTCAGTATACACAATCCTATACCAACAGTTGGTGGCAATAGGTGCCAGTGGCAAGGTAAACCCTCCCTGCACCTGGCAAAGGTGCCTTTCGTAAAAAAAGTTGCATCAACTTTATCTGCAAATTAAATACTTAATACCACTTAATGCCACTTATAATCAACTGCTATGACAACAGCAGCCAAGCAAAGTTACCCTGCAAGCTTATTCACTTTGCCTGAAAAACCAAGCTGTCGGCAAAGTGCGGTAACCCCTAGTAACCTATTGAAATGTGCTTTCAATGGTCGGATGGTAACATTGCTTCTCCGTATAATCCACAATCAGCCAGTGCTTACTATAGTAGATAAAAAATAACCATTTAAAGTGCAGGATCACAATGCATGCCGGGCTTTGTCATTAACCACCTCCCACCCGCGCCATAGCCGAATGACGGCTACAGCGCGGCTCTAAAATGCCGGGAGGACGTCAATAGACGTCCTCCCATTTGGCTTGTGCCGGGCGCGCTCCCGCGGGCACGAGCGGCACGCGCACGTGCCGCCGCACACTGCGGGAGCGTGCCCGCGGGTCGGGCGGACCCGATGTCCGCCGGAGACCCGCAATCTCCTTTCAGAGAGGAGGAGCAGCTAAACCGTCGAAGTAAACACGGCGGTTCCCCGTTCTGTGACAGGGGACATGACAGATCTACTGATCCCTGTCACTGGGATCAGTTAGATCTGTTATGTCCTGACCAGCCCCCCCCCCCACAGTTAGAACACACCCAGGGAACACCCAGGGAACATTGTTAACCCCTTCACTGCCCCCTGCAGGTTAACCCCTTCACTGCCAATGACATTTATACAGTAATCAGTGGACATTTAAAATTGTATAAATGTCATTGGTCCCAAAAAAGTGTCAAAAACGTATGACATGTCCGCCCCGATATCGCAGTACTGATAAAAATCGCAGATCGCCGCCATTACCAGTAAAAAAAAAATAAAAATGCCATAAATCAATGTCCATAGTTTGTAGGCGCTATAACTTTTGCGAAACCCAATCAATAAACGCTGATTGCGATTTTTTTTACCAAAAATATGTAGAAGAATATATATCGACCAAAACTGATGAATAAATTTGTTTTTTTTATTTTTTATTTTTGGATATTTATTATAGCAAAAAGTGAAAAATATTGGTTTTTTTTTTTCAAAATTGTCGCTCTTTTTTTGTTTATAGCGGTGATCAGAAATGATGCAGTGATGATCAAATACCACCAAAAGAAAGCTCTATTTGTGGGAAAAAAAAGGACGCAAATTTTGCTTGGGTACAACGTTGCATGACCGCGCAATTGTCATTCAAAGAGCGACAGCGCTGAAAACTGAAAATTGGTTCGGGCAGGAGGGGGGTTTAAGTGCCCAGTAAGGAAGTGGTTAAAGAAGTGTGCTGGTTCCTATGCACATCTGAACAGCTTGCTATTATCTTTATGGAAGAGCCAGCTTTGTGATGAAACATTTTAGGCACTCTAGTTTGTTAAATAAGTGTTGGCTGCTACGTTTTCTTTTTGGGGGGGTGTCTCCCAAATCTGAAGAGTACAGTGGTGCCAGTAATAGCCCATTATACCCAAGCAGCCTAGAGTCACATCAGTGGGTGCAGCCACTGAATGAATGATCTGTTAACTGTCATTCTCCATACAGTGAGCCCCTGCGCCCACTATGAATGGGCCACCACTGTTTAAACTGCTCCTTTCTGACTGCAGTACACATTTTTCACCATTGACTTCAGTAGAATTCAGGTGCAATGTGTACTGCATCCCAAACATTTTGACCTATTTGGTTAACAACTTTAAGACCAAGCCTCTTTATGAAGTTCGGTGTTTGCAAGTTAAAACCAGGTTTTTTTGCTATAAAATCACTTAGAACCCCCAAACATTATATATATTTTTTTCTAACACCCTAGAGAATAAAGTGGTGGCCATTGCAAAACTTTACGTCACACCGTATTTGTGCAGCGGTCTTACAAGCGTGATTTAAAAAAAAAAAAAACAGTTTTATGAGTTAAAAAATAAGACAACAGTAAATTAGGCCAATATTTTTCCATATTGTGAAAGATAATGTTAAGCCGAGTATAATGATACCCAGCATGTCATGCTTCAAAATAGCGTATGCTCGCGGAATGGCGACAAACTTTGCAACATATAAAATCTCCATTGGTGACATTTAAAAAATTCTACAGGTTAGCAGTTTTGAGTTACAGAGGATGTCTAGTGCTAGAATTAAAAAGAATAGAAAAAAAAATTGATCACTTTTAGTCGTATTACAAGAAATGTAAACATTCCTTGCAATAGAAAAAAGCATGCTAGGACCACCTAAATATGAGATCTGAGGTCAAAAAGACCTCAGATCTCATATTTACACTACAATGCAAAAAAAAAATGGCAGTGCAAAAAAAAAAAAAAGGGCCCTTTAAGACCATTGGGCGGAAGTGACTTGTGACGGCGCTTCTGCCCCGCTCACTTGGCTCACGGACACTGGGGGGGGGGGCAGACCCAATCATCTCCATCGCTGCCGGCGGGTCAGAAACCTGATAAAGCTGATAAAAGTGATCTTTTATCATACGCAGAATCTCCGGCACTAAAAAAAAGATACCGGGGTTATGGTAGCTATCTGCTACTATAACAACTGTATTCCACTTCAAACTGCCGCCGTCATATGAGGGCGGTCTTGAAGTGGTTTTAAAATGTCTGCAAATTGAACACCTAAGATAAGTGCTAAACAGGCACAGGCTCCACTGGACAACATTTCAGGAAGAAGGAAGTAACTACCAGAGGAGTCCTTAGCCATCTGTAAGAGGTAAATAATCACTGGGGTGAGAGGAAGGGGAACTTAAGTCATAGTTTTCTTTTTATAAATCCTGAGCTTGTCCTTTAACCAGTTCAGCACTTGCACCTGCGTTCCCCCTATGGCCTCAGAGCAATTTTTAATTTCTGCTTGTAACAAAGGGTTACATTTCATTTTACATTTATTCATTTATTGACATGTTCATATATTTACCCTTTCAGATTTGTGGATGAAGTACAATGATTAAATTAACACACAAGTAGTATAGTAATAAAAGAGATTTACTTTGATTAAAGATGTATTACAGATAGTAAAATACAGGATTCGATTCAATTCAGGGAACCCCACACTTCTCTGAAGACATTAGATAAGTTCTGGATGTGACAGTCTCTTCAATTTCCATGCACATTCACTTGCTTGTCCTGGATGAGGTTTTGACCATGTAATTGTTTCACCGTATTTTATATGTGAAAGAAAGGTGCCAATAAGCTGGTTTTATCCAGTTCTAACAAAAGAATGGCTATAATGGTCCTTAGACAATGTGACCATCTGTGAGAGAAAGATCAATGTATGCAGGAATGGCATAGCCATTCAGTATACAGAAATATATATGCATACACAGAAGTAATCACCTTAAAACTATCATAGTTAATAACAACTAATACCAAGTTCTTTGTAAAGCAATTATGAATATAGATCCGTACTACATTCCACCCCTTGATTTACAAGGAACTTAGGTCATAGACATAATCTTCAGACTTACGTATAGGTAAAGCCTCAATAGTAGATGTTGTACTACTTACAGACAAAAATAATCGTAACTATAATAAAAATTCCTAATGCTAATAAAATAAAACATGCAATATACATAACCGCTTATTGTCCCAATTGACCAAACCAAGCAAATATGCCATCATTAGAAATAGAATGCAGTTTACCAACAGATTTTCGGCCTTTGTTAATTCTGACTCAATGTTTTCACTACTATCTGAAATATAGGAGCAACATTCATCCCCAATTAAGGCACATACCCCTCCCTTGGCAACAATAATAAAATCTAGAGCAGCTCTGTTATGTAGTACCACCAATCTCATTTGCCTAACCTCTTCTGTAAGAGCATCAATACAGGCGGTCCCCTAGTTACAAACATCTGACTTACAAATGACTCATACTTACAAACGGAGGGAGACAACAGGAAGTGAGATGAAATCTACCCCTAGGAAGGGAAATTTACTCCTGTAAGAGTTATGATGGGAAAAAGGTGTCTCCATTGAAGCTTTATCACCAAGGTTTGTTTCCACAACAACACAAAATTTTCAAAATCCAATTGTCATAGGGACAGGAAGTCAGGGAAATCTTCTGAACATGAACATAGACAGCAAAACAAACATTACAGGGGTGTTAACTCTTCCCTATGCTATCCAAAAAACGTAAAAATAGTTGTTTTGGCTGAAGCTACACTTAAAAAATTTACCTGTTTCGACTTACAAACAAATTCAACTTACGAACAAACCTACAGACCCTATCATGTTTGTAACCCGGGGACCGCCACTCTCAAATGTTTTTTTGAATGCATATTCAATAATTTTAGATATTTTCTTCAGCATTTGCACTACCCGTGCCACTCCTTACTGAGGAAGACTAATCATGGCCAATCTATCGCCTTCAGTTACATCTCACCCCTTGGGTAAATCTTGTATTTCTGAGGAACCTATGCTCCTTTTCCAATTCCTAACACTCCCAGGTGGATTATTAAAAACTATACAGACCTTTGGTACTATATGGTCCCTGACCAATTTGGTGGTAGCCATTTATAAGATGATGATGCAGTAACAAAAAGAACTGTGAAGATTTTGGGTGCCAGGAAAACAGCACTGGCTTTCATGGGCTGGTAGGTATGTGTTTTTAAAAATTATTATAATACTATAATAGCTGCTGACTGAAGAGTGGGGTGAAGTTCCTCTTTCAATATTTGTTTTTTTCATATTGGACAGAAACATTTACATATGGTGTCAGTGTTCATTTATATTTAGTCCTTTAGAAAAAATGTTATGGGGCAGCTGCAGGTAACGACTGTCAAGAGTGTACAGAACAGCCAGGAAGCCTGCTGGTGGCACTGTGGTCTCTGGACCACACACTTAGTACTTAACCCCCTGGCGCTGACGTAACACAAATATGCGTCCCCACTGCACTGGGTTTTTTGCAGTGGGGCCGCATATTTGAGTACATCCTTTTGTGCTGGGAGCAAGTCCGATCGGGACCAGGAACGTTCAATTCAGGGTCACCTGATCGCTGTGATAGCCTCAGAATGGCTATCACAGTGATCAGTCACTGTGAAGCCCCTCCCTGTCTTTTCTGTTTCTGTGAATAGACGGAAAAGATACATTGTATCTTTCTCTGTCCTTGCAGAGATATGGAAAAAATGTGTGTGTAGAAAGAATAAAAATAAAAATAATAATTAAAAAAATAAAATACAATAAAAAATTGGTCAATGCCAGAGTTAGTGTTTGGGTCAAATGTTAAGGGTCAGTTTTTTTTTTTTTTTGGACAGGATTTTTTTTTTTTAATTAGCATCAGTGTCAGCGTCAGTGTCAGTGTGTTCTAGGTAGGATAAAAAGAGCAAAATGCACACTATTGTTTCTGGGTTGTACTACGGGTACATACAACAACTAACGTACACATATGTGGTATCACTGAGATTGTCAAGAGTGGGAGGATTTGTTTTGGGTTGTTTTGTGGTGGTAGGTTAAGGTAGTAGCAAGAAATATACAGCTAAATTGAAAAAAAATGTTTTTACTATTTTGGGGCAATTTTCCTTGATAAAAAAAAATCAGGAGATATCCATTACCATTTACCAGCAAATGAAAGCCCAATTTTTCCTGAAAAAAAAACAAGGTGTAATCCACCTGAATGCGCAAAGTAGTTGTGACTATATGTATGGTTATACTAACACGTGTTAAAGTTGCGAAATTGGGCTTAGGCATTAAGATTTGTTTTACCCTTAGGCGCAAAGAGGTTAATCATTGAAATCAGGTCAAATGGCACCACATATGTCAAATGGAAACCTACCATATGATTCTCTAAGTTCCCCCAACGGGCGCATTCTCCCATCTCGCAAAAACTTACGAGATGGGAGACAACTAGTATCTCCATCTCCAAGACCTAAAAAAAGACAGGACCTAAAAGACAGCAGAAGCCACCTAACTGAGGTAGAGGGGATATTGATGGAGATAGGGCTCCCTGTTTATTAATAGAGTCCCAAAGTGTCAGGGTGTGGATAGTGAGAAAGGAGGTAAAATCGGAGAGATCTCTGTAAGGGTGGGGAAGCCGAGGAGCATAAGCCAGCTTACAGCCTGCCAAAGTTACCTCCAATGACACCCAAACTTTTTGAGTAGCCTGATATATTCAGTTAAAGATTCTGGTTAATGCTATTGCTCTATAGTGATTCCTAAAATTAAGAAGATTTAACCCACCTTCATATCTTGCCTTCATAAGCATATTGAAAGGGGGTACCCTTGTCTTAGGTCAGATAGACTGATAGCCCTGCCTGGGTTGGTCTTCGTCTCAGCGGGCCCGGAGATTGATCTGATTAACCAGACACAGACACAGTGTTGTCGCTCAGAATGATCTGATCTGTGCTTTATTCATTACAGTTTATATAGTTATTTTGTGCTAGTCAGGAATACATAACAAAATATTAGACAAAACATTGTGAAGAAAATGGAACTTGGGGAAATCACATGATTTACGGGAAATCGAAACTCAAAACTTGCTTAGCTGGTGGGAAATGTGTGTGAGAACATTTATACAGAATTTAACTAGTTTGAAATGGCTGCTGTAAGTCAAAATGAAAACTGAATAATTATAGCATATTACTACAATCCCCTCTTAAATCATGGATATGATTTCTTTCTAGCTATCTTATAATTTTCCATATACAATGCATAAGGCAATACATCCTTGGATCTGCTAGCCTTCTCCATTATACACATGCAGCATTTAAAGCATAAGTAAAGTATCAGGGCGAGGATCAAGATCATTATGACTGTGAGTACAATATCTTTTAACCAGGAAAAGATTCCTCTGAAACCAAACCCTCCTTCTCCAAAGGGGCTCCAGTTCTTGGCGACATCTCTAGCTGCTAGCTGTAGTTTATCTACTTCCTTTCTATGTTGGGCAATAACTTTGGCCATTTGTCAAACCTTTGTGCATAAGCATACTTAAATTTTAGCAAAAACATTTTTCCATGGAACACATCTGAGGACTCATCATCAGTGTCTCTCTTAATTGTAGCATTTGTTCATTACAGCGACAGTCTTAGGGCTTTCTCCAGATATTGGCCTTATGAGGTCTAAGTCCTCAGGGTGATATATACAGTTAGTTACGATCCAAACCGGAAGGAAGATCAAGAGGAGGAGCACCATTAGCGAGGTCATCTTTTTCAGAGACTTTTCCACCTGTTTCACTCTCAGTTCGAGGACTTATACCACCTGTTTCGCCTCTCTTGTCTTTATATTGCTTCTTGGGTGCTTGGTTCACCCTTTTCACACGACTAGCATGGATGGCGAGGGGATTCCTCTATAAGGATAGTTGCCCTGATGATGGCCACCACTCTTGTGGCTGGTCCAAATGGGGGTTCCTGTGGCTTTCATCCCTTGGGCGTTCTCTGGATCATGACCTGGTCCCCGACCTGGAAAGGGTGCGTTGGTACCTGTGAAGAACAAGGAGAGGTGCGAGCAACGTTTCTTTCAACTTTGTCCAAAGTTTCAATAAGTTTTCTCACATATTCCTCCCGAATTAGATCTAGGTCCCCTCTTTATACCATCCTATTTCACTATACTTGAACTTTGGGGGTGATATGGTATGTAAAACTTCCAGTCAATTCTAGGAGTCCTTACCAGATCTTGGCAGACCTTGGCCATAAACGCAGGGCCATTGTCTGAGTTAATCTCGAGCGGACATCCCCACCTGGGAATAATCTCCTGTGTAAGAATTTTTTACAACTACTTTGGCATCTTCTCCTGTGGTTACAAAGACCTCAGGTCATCGTGAAAACATATCCATGATCACCAAAAGGTAATGCTGTCTCTTACCCACCTTTGGCATATGTGTAAAGTCTATCTGTAGGTGAGGGAACGGTGTTGTTGGGTATATAAGGTGTTCATGTTTTGCCTTTTTTTCTGATACATATGATGCATCTGGAGACATATGCCTTGACAAGGGAGGGGAGGCCTGGAATGCATGGTCTCCCCTCTTGTTAGATAGGTCCAGAATTAGGGCTTATCTGCACACCTGCATTGTCCCAATCTATGTCTGTGGCATATGTCTGCAAATCTTGCAATATCTGGTCTAAAATAGTATTTCTGACATGAGCAAAGGCATTTGGGTGGTTGCATTTTGAGTAGATGCGGCCTCCTTCAATGCTCTATCTGCTAGGGCATTTCCTTTGGCTATATCAGTTTGCTGACCTGTGTGTGTCCTGTAATATAAAATGGCAATGGACCTTTGTAGCTGTATAGCTTTTATTATTTCTTTAAAATGTACACATCTTGTCCTTCAAAGAGCTGGCAAGCTCTTGTGAGGGCTATCAGTTCTGCAGCCTGGGCTGACTGGTAGAGAATTAATTTTGCCTCTAGAATTTTGTCTTGTAATTGTACAACAGCATATCTTGCATGATATGTGTTGTCATTGGGCCTTGAACAAGAGCCATCCACAAACACATTCTGTGAATCTGGAAAGGCCACAGATGACATGTCCTATCTTGGGGACATGTCCTGATAGATGAGATCCAAACAATCATGTTGTGGAACAATCTCAGCCTGAGGTAGGAGAAGCATATTTTATCTTTAGCTTAGGGTTGGAGAGCAGTATAACCTTATAACCACTAAGCCTTTGGGCCAACATATGTTGGGTGTGTAAAGTGGTATCCTGTCCCAGAGTGAATGATGCAGCCATTTCCACCACCATCACACAGGATGCTAAAGCTCTGAGGCACGCAGGCAAGCCTTGAACCTGTACTAGAACCATCTTTGAGAAAAAAACAACAGGGCGGAGCTGGCCTCCATGTTCCCGAGCTAGGACTCCCGCCATCGTATTACAGTTGTCCCTGGAATCAGGCAGGCCTAGACTAGGTGCCGTTACCATAGCATTTTTTAAATACACAAAAACATTTCACATTCCTTTTTACACAATCTGGCATATCAGAACCTGTGGTATGTCTCAGGAGATTGTCATAGTAGGAACAGTCAGGTATTCATTGGCGGCAGTAACCATTTATGCCAAGGAAGGTAAGCATGTCCTTCTTGGTCAATGTGCGGGGCAGACCCATGAGAGCCACAGCTCTCTTGTAACTGACTTTCCTTTCTCCTTTTGTGAGGACAAAACCAAGGTACACAACAGTTTCCTGGCAACACTGCAATTTCTTTCTAAACACATGATCACTTTCAAATACACCGTTTATGAGATTCACAATGTCCACCTGTCCGGCTGCCTGCTTTGAAATAGGACCGAACCATGACCGGAAGTCCAGGTCCTCAGTATGGCCTGGAGCACAATCGAGCAGACTGCAAGTGAGTCCACATGGCCCTGGGGCATTCTATACCAGATAAATTGGCGATTCTTTAAGCACAAGACAAATATTGGCCGTATCACCTTATCCACAAGGACAGAAAAAAAAACATTTGCCAGATCAATCACTGTAAAACACTCTGCATCGGATGGAATGGAGGACAGTAGTGATGACACATCTGGCACTATTGGGGCAATGGGGACCACAAGTTAATCTATGGCTCACAGATCCTGTAAAAATCTGTAGCTACCACTGGAGCAATACCTTACTCCTTTTTTTTTGCTTAAAGGATACTGTTTATGGTACACAGGTTTTGTCCATGCCTTAAGAGTGGCATTGTAGGGGGTGCAGGAAACCGGGGCCAACATCAAAAGAATTTTCTGCCCATACTCTGTCCTACCTGGAGGTGGGCTGTGGGTGTCACAATCAGTGTTAGGAAGGAAATTATTGGGACCTTGGTGGATTGCATTACAATCCCACCCTTCTTTGTGGTTTTTATATTAATGTTTACATAAATAAACTAAATGTTAACAAGTATGGTGATGCAAGCTGTCAATGTGTGCTGTAATCTTCATCTTTAGTTCTCGGACATCAAACCATATCAGACAGGTGGATTGATGCTTTACTTTTTTCTGCACTATCTAGAAACTAAACAAAATGAAAGATCTTAGTGAACAATCATTCCATTTCTCTCCTAGAAACAAACTGGTTAGCAATAAACACATATAAATCACAAAATACAAAACATATGACCATGTTGTTTAATAAGAGTGCACTCTTTTCTACCCATGTTAAATGAGCTCATTAATTAATTAATCACCACGTGGATTTTCATTAAAGGACGTCCATCAAAAATTATCAATAATAATTCACCATAACCTTTACAGTATGTTCATACCATTTTGCACAAAGATTATACATCACCAAATCCATTGATTTTTCTATTTCAACCTCTTCCCATACAGATCTTGAAAACTTCTGTATTAACAAAAAACATATAAAACAATCATTAGTGTTGTATTCTAAAGTATCACACTTCATTACAATCATTAATCAAAATGATACAATACACACATAGACATACATCTCCAGTGATCATTCACCATTGTCCTATCATATACTGTTAAGTAAAGATAATCTAAGCCTGGTCTTTACTAGTCAACTGTCTTGTTCAAATGATTTTCATTAAAAGGTACAACCCAGTTTTTATCAGTGGGTGGAGCCTTTTCCCTTTCCATGCCCAATAAGCTGGAATGGAGAACCAAACATTTAAATAATTATAATAATCATGGCTACCATTTAGGAATTTACAGGGTTGCTTGCAATCGGCCATTTTTCCTTTGTTTCAAATAATGCTAGAATTACATAGCAAAATGAATCCTTTCAACTAAAATTGTATTTCTACAAAAATATTTAAAAATGTCTCTTCATTTCACAGACCTAGTCCTCATGCAGGATCTCTATGGAATGAGGGAGGCCTGGAAGTCTGTCTCATACTTTTACACAGAAACACACAGAACGAGAGGGAGAAAAAGGGGGGTCAAATCCACCTCTGTACTAAAATAAAAACAAAAGTACCAAAAATCTGTATATGACAGAACAGAAAGCCCTCGGCCAGATCAAAAACTATAAAAAAG
>BLSH010243128.1:376079-391807 GCA_018402905.1 Glandirana rugosa
ACAACATGTGTCCTCCCCCTAGTAACGAAGGCCCTAAACCTAGACCTATCCCCCCACACCACTAATCCAACAGCACAGACAGCAGTAGTAAAGTAATCTATCTCAGGATGCAGGATCAGGTCTTAAAATGTCTCAAATCTGTCCCTCACGCAGTCAGCAACCTTTCCCTACACTAACCTAAGGAGCATGTGACTGCAGCACTGTGACTCCAGCTTATAAAGAGGCTGGGTCACATGATGCACTGGCCAATCACAGCCATGCCATTAGTAGGCATGGCTGTGATGGCTTCTAAGGGCAAACCAGTGAAACGCTTGTTGATTGGCTGCCCTGCAGCTTCTCAACACGTGGAGTAAAATAGCAGAACCCCGGACCGAACCCGAACGATTTTTGAAATGTCCGGGTCCGGGTCCGTGCCACGGACACCCGAAAGTTCGGTATGGACCCGAACGTTACAGTCCGGGTTCGCTCAACACTAATCACCACACCCCCCTATCCAGATCCAAATCCCGGAAGCAATGATCCCCCTCCTGTGTACAACATCTTTATCAACAAATGGAATAAAATACATACAAAACCTATGAAACAATACTGATCTAAAAACATGGGAGACCCTTAAATCAGAATACAATCTCCCAATCACCACCAACTATACATGCACACGCATACTACACTTTCTGTCCAAACATACCCTGCCTACAATAAGAGTTCCCCTAAAAGCGTGGACATTTTTTATTTGCACAAGTACCATCAACTAAGGGAGTCACCATGTTCTATAAATTGTTTCAAGACAAATCATCTCTCAACAAAATCTCACCCATACAAAAATGGGAAATAGAACTAAAGAACTCATACTCCCCATCACAGTGGCAGGCAGCCTTCAAATCAATCCATAAATCCTCACACTGTACAAACAACTGGGAGATGATGGTGAAAATCACACAGTGGTGGTACTTCACTCCACTTAAGCTATCCAAAATTTTCCCATGTCACCGGATTTCTGGCACAACTGTGGAGAAATAGGTAGTCTACCTCACATCCTTTTGGATTGCCCTAACCAGCTTCTGGAATCAAACCTTCAACCTCATCTCCTCTGTAACTGGGATCCTATCCCCCCCAAACAAGGGGTTAGCCATACACAATTTAGGGATAGACAACTATCCACCAAACACTAGACCAGTGATAACCCATATTCTTCTAGCAGCAAGGAGCAGCATTGTCAGGAAATAGAAAACTATTGACTCACCAAATATTTCTGAAGTGATTAGTCCAGCTAACCTTAACTATACGTTTGAACACCTGTTAGCAATAAACTCATTAGCAAACTCTACATTTCATACACTGTGGTCATTGTGCTCTAACAAATATACCCCTAACCATTGAAGCAATGTTAAACCAACTCACCTTATACTTACTGTATTCTCTGTACTCTCTGTTTCACTCCTAACATAATACTTCAGTGGAGTGTACCATTACTTGTTACTTGTTAATCACTATGCATAAAAATCAATAAAACCTATTGAAATAAAAAAAAGAGTAAAAATACAAAGCACTCACACCCGAATGCTGGCATCTGTACATGACTAGTGTACTAGTTGTCAAGGATGGCCACGGGTGACGTCACTACTGTGGGAGGAAACCGAACTACCCGGACGAAACCAACGCAGGCACAGGGAGAACATGCAAACTTCAGGCAGGTAGTGTCGTGGTTGGGATTCGAACCAGCGACCCTTTGCTGCCAGGCAAAAGTGCTGTCAACTACACCACTGTGGCACTCATATCCTATAAGCTATTTTCATTCCATTTGAGACATCTTTTTAATCATTTCTTCAAAAATAACTTGTTTATAACCTTTTTCTCCAAATGTTTGCTTTACAAATTTTGATTGTTTATAATTTTTTTTCATGTTGCCACAATGTTCTCTATAAATTGACCTCTATGGATGTTTATTATCCAACTGGTATGAGGTTACCGCCAGTTGCTACATTCAAACCATTTGTTAAATATGATTGTGGCAATCTACCTTTTTTTGCTTAAAGCATTTGTTTTTTCTTTTTTAAAAATAACAAACATGTTATACTTACCTCCTCTGTGCAGCTGTTTTGCACAGAGTGGCCCTGATCCTCCTCTTCTGGGGTCCCTCGGTGGTGCTCCAGGCTCCTCCTCTTCTTGGGTGCCCCGTCAGGGAAGCGCTTACTCTGGGTACACTCGCGCGGACGCGCTCCCGTGTCCTGCTGCTGTGTCCATTGGCACAGACAGCAGGACTCGGCTCCACACCCTGGCTCCCGTGCCACTGACTTGATTGACAGCAGCAGGAGCCAATGGCTCCCCTGCTATCAATCTATCCAATGAGGACCGGAGCCCGCGGCTGGAGCTGCTAGGCTCATCCCCGGCACGGGAACGATCAGGCTCAGGTAAGTAAAAGGGGGGTTTTGGGGGGCAGCTGCAACAGAAAAGGTTTTTCATCTTAATGCATAGAATGCATTAAGGTGAAAAACCGTGAGGGTTTACAACCCCTTTAAGACTATTATCAATGTGACCTTTATAAAGATTTTTTCAGCAGCCATTTATTCAGTTGTGTAGAACATTAAACAATAATTGTGTGGAACAATAAAAGCTGTTTTTTCAGAAACAAATTTTCTTACTGAAAGCTGCTCACTATACCTGCTGCAATATCATCATATTAAATACATGAACAACTCAAACACAAATGTTTCTAAAATAATGAGTAAGTCTGAGAGCTTAAATGTGGCAGTTTCACCACTGGAGATACAAAAAGCTTTTGAGGGACTGAAAGTGCTAGCATCTACCCAAAATGCAAATATTAGTTTTGGGTGGACTTATCCTTAAAGGATAAGTTTGCCTTTTACATAAAGTGGCCCATGCAGACAAGGGGCAGTAGTAATCTAAATGGCACTAATGTTGATTTACTAAAACTGGAGAGTGCAGAAACTGGTGCAGCTATACATGGTAGCCAATCAGCTTCTAACTTCGGCTTGTTCAATTAAGCTTTGACAAAAAAAAAAAAAAAAAAAAAAACATGGAAGCTGATTGGTTTCTGTACAGAGCTGCACCAGATTTTGTACTGTCCAGCTTTATTAAATCAACCTCAGTGTACCATTTTTAGAAATATTGTTTCATGCAAACCCATGAATCCTGGTAATGAATATTCGCAATGTTTACATTTCTACATCCTGGCTTTTTACCAGAATATGGGCTACTGCAAAATGGCTGCTGAGCCTTCTTTTATGACAACTAAAGTGATAATCTCCTTAGTTGTCCTCGATAAAGGACACTCAGTTGTATTCTAGTGTATGAGGTGGAAAGCTGCTATAGCAGTATGAGAATCATGGTAAGGATGTGTGCAGGGCTGGTGCAAGGATTTTTGACACCCTAGGCGAAACCTCATTTTGCCGCCCCCTTTGGCTCCACCCATGACTCCACCCCCTTTGTCCTGTCCATGTATACAATGGAGGTGGCGGAGGTGGAGATTTTTGCAGCGCCTCTCTACCTATTTCTTTAGCCGTGGTCCACAGGCCTGCACTTGTGCCTCTGAACCTGGCCTAAAGACAAATAATGGTAGCATTGGCTCACTTCCTCATGCCAGCCGCGGTCCACAGGTATATGGACAGGCTATGGTAGTATATGGACAAGCTGGGGTAGTATATGGACAGGCTAGGGTAGTATATGGACAGGCTGGGGTAGTATATAGACAGGCTGGGGTACTATATGGACTGGGGCTGGGTGCCCTGGACGGCAGTGCGCCCTAGGCGGCCGCCTACTCCGCCTATTGGTAGAGCCGGCCCTGGATGTGTGACTGGAGAGTCTGTGCTGCAACTACACATGAGCAGTTTTTGAATAAGGAAGTGTTCTCACTCCCATGATGGTGGGGGTTAGTACCCAATGATTGTCTTAAAATACAACGTAAACTAGGATGTATAAATGTAAACATCTGTATTATTTTGGCCGGACTTCATAGGTGACAGAAAGACCTACAGGTATGGCATTTGCAATAAACAATATTTTTACAAATAGCACATTTTACAGTTTTTTAAATAACTGACAATGGAGGCCCATCCATATGGACCGCCACCCCCCCAATCCATGTGTCCGGCCCCTAATTTACATGCAGGGCGCTGTACACATGGATTCCAATGGGTTTTTTTTTTTTTGGAAGCACGTGCTTAGAGCCAAAGGCTCTGATTGACTTAAAAAAGGGTGATCTCGGGGCGCCCCAATTAATATTCAGTATTGTCTTTCTGATTCTCCTCCTGGCCAATCAGGAAGCAGGTCCTGAGACTTGATTGGCCGAAGGAGAAGCACGGGCTTCCCTTCTCCTTCCTCCCACGTCATCCAGGCGCGCCTGACACTTAGGCTTGGCTCCCCTGGTCTCTGATCCCACTTCCTGCAGGGGTAAGTGTGGGGCTGGTGGGGCAGATGGATGAACAAGCAAGTGAAGGGGGGGTTTGATGGGGGACCGACCACTGGGGTCTCTTGTCTTCATGGGCTAGTTTATGTAAAAGGTGAACTTTATAATAATAATAATAATATATTAAAAAGGTACTGTGTTTAATGCACTGTAATATACGTTCACTAGTGTACCAATCTATACAGCCCCTTAAAGAGTGCTTCAATATAGATAGCTATAATTTAAATGTTCTCTACATGAAAATGCTAATTTTTCTTAATAGCAGCATTTCACATGACCAGACAGATACATCATTATACACAAATAAACACTGACAGATTTTTTAACACACATGGAAGATACAAACACACGTTTGCACACACCGTCATACACTATACATATAATTATAAATCGGCATTTTGGCAGTATCAACATACAGTATACTATACAAAGACATATGGATAATGAAACATAAAAACTTTTAAGAACGCAAAACAGTGAAAATGCAAAGCCCTATTGAGAATCTCATATAAACAGCCAAACACTTTTTAAAACATTCAGATCATTCCAGATCAACTCCAGTTTTCTATATTACATGAGTATGTGGCTCAATTAAGACATCTTTTTTCCTTTTGGTAATAAAATACAAAACTACAATACATAGTTAGAGTATACCTGTAATTATTATTGTAATGTATTACAAAAATACATGTAATGAATGCATTTCATGAGTGAATATCTATTTTTTTAGACTACTTTTTGATTTTAGATGCGCCTTATGACAGAGCAAGTAATGCCCCTCACTCTTTTCAGCATATAAAAACTTTCTAAATCTCACAAAGTCAGAATCCAAAGCTCATCATTGGACACCTCTACGTCTTATAGATTGCAGTGGTTGGTGTTTTATAAGGCTGGTCATACATTATACAATTATCTTGTACAATTTAAGATTTACCAAAACCATATAATACGAGGTAAAACCTACACACGTTCAATTTGTATGCAATCAGGCATGACCTTGTACTACATAGCTGAAGGTAAATCTAAAGGAAACTGAACAAGACAATTATATAATGTATGGCCAACTTAAAAGTGGGGCAATTTGGGCAATAGCCTGGAGAGTAGGGTGGTTCAAATCTTTTGTACTCTTTCGCTTTCAGAACTTATATATATGTATGCCCTTTAAATTGGATAAAAAGGAAGATTGTTGAACAATTTGGAGAATATTTAAATTTAGGAAAATTAATATTGCAGTTATGCAAGGTTTATAAATGGTGAGCTTAGGTTGGTCAGGCTTTAGTATCATATATTAAAAGGGACTTTGCAGGGCCTATGATAGTTTCAAATCACCAGTGGCTGACAAAAAAATTAAAAGATCTGCAGAAGTTACATTTTTTAAAACATTATTATTATTGTACAGCACAAATTCTGTGACATTTTTTTCCCCGCTAAAAATGGTGGGAACTGTTCCGCATTACCCTATTTACACCCTATAAAACTGACTGACAAGTACTGCTATAGTGGCAGTACACAAAGCTGTGCTTGCCATTACTTGTCTAACTGTAATGTGATTACCGGTGATGTGCTTGCCAGCAATGGACTAAACGAATTATGTCAGTGTATGTATGTGGGAGACAACATCTTTACTCCACCCCAGTCATCATGTTTCCCTCTGCATCCCAAAATTGTTACTATAGTGTTATTTGAAATCAGTGTAATTTAAATTAATGTAAAATGAGAACCCCTGCATCTGAATTTAACCTTATTATAAATATGTCTAATTGTAATGCTGGTCCTGCCTAGCCTTTATCATTATACCTTAGGATTTGTAATTACAGTCTCTTCTCTGTTCACCTGGTATGGAACTCAGAAACATTATCAATGTGTAAAGATGATACAGACACATGTGAATAAGCTTTGGTGCATTCATCTTAATAATTCAAATTAGGCATATCCAAGCAATTAACACATTCTTTTTTAATCTGAATCTGCTACTCGTAGTGAACATATTTTAAGAGTTTTGCAGATGAAATAATCCTTGCAAGTTCACTAGCCCCTTTGGAAACAAAAAAACACTGACCAGGCATCCCAGACAAGAATTTGCATGTGTACAGCTAGTACAACATAACAATCTTTTATGACATATTAGGTTTTCCTGATGGTAAGCCATGCTACAAGAATATTCTTCTATGCTTTGGTGTCCCTCTGGCCTTCAAATTGAAAAAACAATTAGGGTGTGTAATGTGCCACCAACGTGACAGATGGTTTTTGTTGGAGATGCAATGTGTTTGTCTCCTCTTGGCAATAGGTGGCTGGCTTTGTATCTGCATTGGAGTTTTTATCTTCTTCTGAGGTAGGAAATTTTGAAGAAACAGCATTGCAGGTCAGGTTTTCAGGGAGCCTACGTGTTGCCAAGCAGATTTTGGTGGTTTTGGAGGAGCCTTTATTACTTGAGTTCTGAGGAGCTCTGCTGCAGTGAAGTAGGGCAATGAAGCATCTGTAGAACTGAGAAGAAGATAATATTAATATACCTGCTACATGACTATAAATATATAATAAAAAGACATAATACATTATTTTCCTAATCTACCTTTCTATCTTTTTGGATACTGTACAGACCTGTGCATCTAGCTCACCCGAAGGTTTATGAGCAGTATTCAGATACATTGAAACACAGTTTTGCTATGTTCAAAATATACCAGATTATTGTTTTAATAGTTATAAAAGCAAAACTTAGCTAGAATTTTAGAAAAAGACATATCTCCATCAAGTTCAACCTTCTATCAATAAATGTGTTGGTCCAAAAAAATAAATAAAAGCTTTCTGTACTATCTTTGGAATAATGAGTTTATTTAAAAAAAGTATTAACTGTGAGGTTGATTTACTAAAACTGGAGCATGCAAAATCCTCAAGCTCTGCATAGAAACCAATCAGCTTCCAGTTTTTTTTTTGTCAAAGCTTAATTAATTGGTAAAGCTGAAGGTAGAAGCTAATTGGCTTCCATGTACAGCTTCACCAGATTTTACACTCTCCAGTTTTAGTAAATTAACCCCTATGTATATCACTTAAAGGTCTTCTTTTTTCCCATTCCCATTACAAGAGCAAAAGTCGGTAATATGCCTGAAAAACTCCTGTATGGGTCCATTCACACAGGGCACAGACATGTGTGTCCCATGGAGGGCTGTCTTTTTCCAGCACAGGGATGCACAGCTGTTGCATGCATCCCTGAGCTGGCATTCCATTCATTTCTATTAGGAACACATGGCTGCATGGGCACAGCAGCAGTGTCCTAATATAACATGTAGGTTGGTGCAGGACCCTGAACTTACCCTTAACTTCATTACAGGTACTTACGTAGCGCTGACAACTTTGTCAGAGCTTTATATATATCTTTATATATATCTTGACCTGTATGTTCACATCAGTCCGTGCCTTCAAGGAGCTTACAATCTAAGGTTCCTAACTCACATTCATGCATACAGATACTAGGGCCAATTTGTTAGATTATTTTATATGAAACATATAACAGCGCACTGAGAAACAGTGGAGTGAGCCAAACAAGCTGTCAACAATTATGGTGGCATAAAATGACACTTGTAATATATAGTCCTAAAACCTAGTTAAAAGTCTTTGCTGCAAAGGGGCTGCACTTTGAAGAAGTAGTACCGGTCTTCTATAGTGGAGAAAAGGAACAAAGGCAGGTGCGCCTCTAAGGGTAGCAGTTTTAAAAACACAGGTTTATTAAGAAGCATAAAAACCCCGCTCATCCATCCATTGCTCTCCTATCCCGGGACTTACACACCAACACAACTTTTTATAGATATGTATTTTTATTGATCTTTTATGCAATGTTGTTTAATAGTACATTGGAAGCATATACAGGGCCGAAAGTGACAAATGAGGGGGCATGCATCCAAGTTGCACACCTCCCATCAGTCTGCCCATAAATACGCCTAGCTCAAATGGAGCAGATACGGCCTGAGGAAGGGGCAGAGCCCCGCAAACGCGTTTCCGTTGTTACCAGTCCACGCTGCCAAAGCCGGAAGTGACCGCCACGGACCGCTGAGAGTGGTGGAGGAGACGCCGGGAGCCACCAACGGAGCCCCTCCACACACAGCACAGCAGCCCACCGTGCCCACCCTGAGCCCAGCAGTAACACCAAATGGACTGATCTAAAGCTGGCAGTGGCTTATACTGCAATGCTTCCAACCCCACTACCTTTGTGAGTAGTTTTTATGCTTCTTAATAAACCTGTGTTTTTAAAACTGCTACCCTTAGAGGCGCACCTGCCTTTTTTCCTAGATTATTTTATACTCTGTAGTTTTTGTATATCTTCATGTATAATTTACACACTACAGGAGACTGACTTATTGGTCCATTGATTCCCAGTTCCAGCATTTAAGACTTCTAAAATAGTATTTCCCACTTTTAGATGTCTGCCTCCTGGAATTAACCCAATTAAATACGAGTTTAAGAAAATAATATATCTATTACTAAACTTCACTCTCTAAATTGTAACTAAACCCAAGTAACATACTGCACATTACCAGTCACTACATGTGCTGGCTGCATTAGTTGTCTTTTTTAAGGCTCTTTTTCCTCTGATTTCATCTGTTGATCATGACAGTAACACATTTCTTGTCCAAAAGTGACAACATTCCCTTATCATACTGTGTGTATGGGGGAGCAGTATTGTCACCGTTGGACAGGAAGTGTTTTAGGACTACAAAACACCTTTCCCTGTCCTCGTCTATCTTCAACATACAAAAGAGGTTTTCTGTGGTCCACAGTGTTGAACTAGGCAGGGCAAATAATGACATTAGAGTACAAGACGTGAGAAACTCATTGAAATTTTGGCCGGTATTTTTTTTTTTTTACTTCTCAGACAGATATAACAAAATTCTTTCAATGGTATATTTAACAGACCAAAGAAGGGCAAATAAGAGAAGTTTATTATTAGTGTTTACATACACTTTAAGCACATAAGGAAGGATTTTATCTTTGCTAGGTGCTTTTTCAACCTGATTTTTTATGGTGAAACTATAATTGTTCCCGCTTTAGGAAAGTAAGACTGAAAAGGGATCTTGATACACCTTATAAAAAAATTTGTAATAAACCAATATCTTTTGCTTCCTATGGAACAGACCATCAAGACTCAACAAATCTACCTTGAATAAGCCTAGGCATCGGGAAGGGGGGATCCCTAATTTGTTAACCTATCATCATGCAGCTCAACTAGCACACTTGATCCCCATCATCTCACAGAAACATCTACCTTGGTGGGTAGATTTATAAAACTTGCCCTAGGATTCCACTAAAAGTGTTGCAGCCTTCTATTTTGTCCCCTTCGCTCTCTTATACACTTTCTGTCTGTGATAAACTTAAGCCTCGTACACATGGGATGACAATCGTATACAACAGGTCGTACTAAGGACCGTTGTATGCGAAATCGATCGTTCGTATGCGCGATTAGAACAGCCGACATATGACGGTTGTACAAGGGGAGTTGTATGAGCAGACTAGAAAACTTGGTCGTACCAACAAGCGCTCATACGACCATTGTATTGTGTGTACAGAGCAGTTGGTACAACAAGTTGTGCAAAACATGCATGCTCCGAAGTCAGGAATGGCCGGATGCTAATTACATGCACCTGAACGTTCTTTATGTGGTCATATGATTGTGTAGTGCAGTCAGTATGCAAGTTACATCATCCAACATACGATTTGAGACGATCATAAGTACGATTAACACTTAACACTCTCCTCACACTCCTCTGGCTCTGTTATTTAATAACCCAGAATTTCTGTTGGGACTGCCACCAAACTCATTCAACTGGAGGGAAAACAAAGGGTTGCTGAGGATAGAGGATCTTCTCCATGGAAACGAACCTTATTCTTTTGAATACTATAAAGCCAAATTGCAAACGCCTCCCAATAAAATGTTTCCATACCGCCAGGTTTTGTTGTTCTTGGCATCAAAACTAAGAGGGACAACTTGCTTGCTTACTCTAACATCTGTTGAATTCTCTTGCAAGGCTGCCACACTCATGAGGGGGTCATGTGTGCACCTTATATGAGCTTTTAGTTACTTCAATGCATAAACTTCCCCACATGACCCAATGGGACCTGATTTGGAAATTACCTTACAACTAGACAAATGGCAAGAAGTAGGTAATAATTTGGTCCAGTTAGCAAATGCTGTTGAGGTGGTAGAGGGTCCCTACCAGAGTTGCTAAAATATGGCTGCGGTACCTGGAGAGAGTCTAGTGGGACCTGGGGATCTTGCTTACATCTTTTCAATTTCCTTCCTTTCTGCATAGAATCTATTGTGCTATAAATGCCAAACAACTACAGGCGGTCCCCTAGTTACAAAACATCTGACTTACAAACGACTCCTACTTACAAACGGAGGGAGACAACAGGAAGTGAGAGGAAATCTACCCCTAGGAAGGGAAATTCACTCCTGTAAGGGTTATTATGGGAAAAAGGCGTCTCCACTGATGCTTTATCACCAAGGTTTGTTTCCACAACAGCCCAAAATTTTCAAAATCCAATTATCATTGGGACAGGCAGTGAGATGAGATCTTCTGAACAGAAACACAGACAGCAAAACAAACATTACAGTGGTGTTAACCCTTCTCTATGCTATCCAAAAAGCTTAAAAATAGTTTTTTTGGCCGAAGCTACACTTAAAAAATGTACCTGTTCCAACTTACAAACAAATTCAACTGAAGAACAAACCTACAGTCCCGATCTTGTTTGTTACCTGGGGACCGCCTGTATTGTGAAATACAAAAAACAACATATGGGCGTGGCCGGCGTGCTCCGAGATGGACGCTTAATGTCGGAGCTCCGCCATCCAGCCAGGATCTGACTCACGCAGCAGGGGCACTCAGCACCGTCCGAGCCTAAAACATCCCCAAAAACATCTGCTCACCCTTGGGCATCTGACATGGGAAGAAGGAGAAAAGAACCACCGCTCCAACCGAGTAAACTGACGGGGTTCTTCCCGTCCCAGCCTAGGCCTTCCCAGCAAGATGGCACCGGGAGAGGAACCGCGCTGCTTAATGATCGCAACTCCCTAGAGGCCTTAACAACTCCGCTACCATCCAGCCTCCACTCCTCCGCTGCTTCCACACCATCCACCCGCAGTCCAGCGAAATCAAGGCAAAGGACGGCGGAATCGGAAGGCACACTTGAGGCATACCAAATGGAGGTAAGCGCGGCTAGGCCGCAAACAGAGACATTGCACGGCACTCCTCCGGACCCTTTCACCAACTACCCCACTACGGGCCAACCCCTCTCTGATATTCTCCTCAAAGACATGCTTTCCTCCCTTAAATCCTCCATACAAGAGACTATCCGCTCAGCCCTACGCCATTGCCAAAATGACATAGACGCCATAGGCCAAAGGGTGGACGATGTTGAGAAGTATATGGGAGACCAAACGACCTCTCACAATGTACTAGTGGATTCATTCAATGCTCAAGCTGAAGAGCTTGACTGGATAAAAAACAAACTAGCGGATTTAGAGGACAGGTCCAGAAGGAACAACCTCAAGCTAAGGGGGGTACCGGAATCGATCCAAACTTCTCAACTTCTCCAATATGCACAAGAATTGTTCTCCGCTCTGGTCCCTGCGCTAACACCGCTAGAACTCACCATTGACAGAATCCACAGAGTTCATAAGCCGTCCTTCATTCCAGATGAAGCACCCAGAGATTTCTTTAAGGCCAAAGAACTCATCCTGATCGCTTCCCGTAATCCCGACAATCGATCATCCAAGTTCGCCTCAATACTGGTCTTGCCTGACCTCTCCAGACACACACTACAGAGCAGACGCAACTTAGCGACTATTACCAAAGCCCTCCGCAATCATCACATTGCCCATAAATGGAGACACCCAGCTACCCTGTTAGTCACATACAATAAGACTACCACCATGGTGACCTCGTTGGAACAGGGTCTCTCCCTTCTCCGTCAATGGGGTATACTCTCAGATCCCCCTCATAACCAACTCAACATGTCTGCACCTGCTCACACAGCCCAAGAGTGGCATTTGGTGACTCGGAAAAAACCCCCTAAACATCAAAAAGAGTCTCCTAACGCCCCTGCTGCCATTCCCAACTCCGCCTCAACCAATCCTGGCTCTGGATAACCTCTGAAACGGTTATTATTCCCCCGATGTCTATCGCACGTTATGTAGCGACCACTCTAAAGGACTCCCACAAGAGTCCCTGTATGTTTTGTTTTATCTCTTTTTTTTTCCTTTTTCTTGTTTTTCTTGTTCCTTTTTTCCTCGGTTCACATCTGCCTAATGGACATCTATCCTCCCTGCCTAATGAAGACGGTCAAGCATCAGCAAACCTGCCATCCACCTTCTACAACGCTGAAACAACCTCCCAGAACGACATGATCCCCGAAGATTCGCTTCACTTGTCAACCTATCTCGAAGTAAGTGCCTTGCACCATACACCTCAGAACAAAAAATGCATATGGGACGTTCAAATGTGTTTCCCTGAATGTTAAAGGGTTAAACCACCCTGCCAAAAGGCACTCTATGTGGAAACAAGCAATCCAGCTGCAAGCAGATATCCTGTGCATACAGGAGACACATTTTCAGTCATCCCAAATCCCCAAATGTACCCACAAACTCTTCCCACATGTGTTTCTCTCTTCTGCCCAAAAGAAACATAGAGGAGTTCTCCTTGCTATTCGTGAGACTATTGCATTCCACTTAATTGACTCTCTCATAGACCCTGAGGGCCGCTATCTTCTCCTGACCTGCGACATCAACTCGCACCCTTTCACCCTTGCATCAATTTATGCTCCTAATAAACACCAACACAGATTTTTGAGGAAGACCCTGAAGAAAATTTCTAAAATTAAATATGGAAACACGATCATTTGTGGAGACTTTAATGCCACCTCGGATCCACGCCTAGACACAACATCCAAATTGGTTCACAGGAAACCCCATCTATCTGCTCTCTTCCATAATGAACAGCTGTTTGATGTCTGGAGGTGTCAACACTCTGGGGAGAGAGACTATTCTTACTTTTCCCCCAGACACCACACGTACTCCAGAATAGACATGTTCGTCACTGACCAATGGACTCTTCAAAAGGTCTCTAAGTCTAACATACACGACATTTTATGGTCAGATCACGCTGCTGTCTCAATAACTGTTGAGGAGGGCGCTCCTCCTTCCACAAACCCCATCTGGCGATGCAACACTTCTCTTATTCAGAACCCCAAAATTGCTAAGCTTTTATCACAAGGATCAGTAGAATACTTTGAGTCCAACAAAGATTCAGTACAAAACCCGTTCACTCTCTGGCAAGCACACAAAGCTGTCACGAGAGGATTATTCATTCAACAAGGGGCCAGGTTGAAGAGAAGCCGCAACTCTCAATTTAAAAAACTTACTTCTGAAATCCACACCTTAGAACAGGCTAATAAAATCAAACTTCAACCCTTACTCATTGAAAAACTTAACACTCTTAGAGATGAACTCAGGACACTTCTCCACTACCAATATGAGGGTGCACTCCGCAACCTAAAACTCACTTATTACGCATCAGCTAACAAGGCGGGGAAACACTTAGCAAATAGAATTAAAATTGCCCGTACTAGAACCAGAATTCCCCACCTGATACATCCTTTACACATGCACAAAATAACAGTTCCCCAATTAATAGCTGACCAATTCTCTGACTTCTACAGCTCTCTATACAATCTCAACACTGATAAAGACACCCCACAACCCACCAATGAGTCCATCTCTTCCTTTCTGAAACACATCAACCTCCCCACTCTCTCACAATCCCAACTGGAACAGCTTAACGCTCCAATAGACATTAAAGAACTACACAGAGTTGTGGCCTCTCTTCCACTGGGTAAGTCCCCAGGCCCTGACGGATTTACCAATGATTACTATAAGTCCTTCTTTGATACATTGGCTCCTCACATGCTCCAGATGTTTAACCAAGCAATCTCAACATCCCAATTCCCAGAAGAAATGCTTAGGGCCTATGTAGTGACGATTCCCAAACCTGGAAAAGACCCCAATACCCCTGCTAATTTCAGGCCTATATCCTTATTGAATACTGACATTAAAATATTTGCCAAACTACTGGCTCTAAGAATCGCCCATACGTTGCCATCTCTCCTTGCAAAACACCAGATGGGGTTCGTGAGAGGCAGGCAAACTTCAGATGCTACTAGACGTATCCTTAATCTTATACATCAGGTCGGCTCTGCTCGAACGCCTTCTCTCCTCTTGTCCATAGATGCAGAGAAGGCGTTCGACAGAGTCCACTGGAACTACATGATACATGTATTAAAAAAGTTTGGTTTTCAGGGTTTCATTCTGCAAGCTATCCTTGCACTGTACTCTGCTCCTACAGCTCAAGTTTTCCCCTCTGGCCTTCTTTCTAAAAAATTTGTTATCTCTAATGGAACAAGACAAGGGTGCCCCCTCTCACCAACTATATTTAATTTAATCATAGAACCCCTTGCGGAAACAATCCGCTCCGACCCACGAATATCGGGAATACAACTAGGGGCAACTAAGCATCCCATAACTCTCTTTGCAGATGATATTATCCTCTCCATAGCAAATCCCCTCACCTCTCTTCCAAGAATCCACCAAATACTTCTAGATTTCTCTGCCACCTCATACTACAAAGTCAATTTTACCAAATCTATAATCCTCGAACTCAACATATCGTCCTCCCTAAAACATAAACTACAATCCATTTTACCTTACAAATGGACCAACGTCTCCATCCCATATTTAGGAATCATACTCACTCCAACTATCTCCTCCTTAATCAACACCAACCTCACTGTACTCATCCAAAAAATTAAAACACAACTCCAGCACCTCCAAGGTGTAGACATTTCTTGGATGGGGAAATCAGCATCCATAAAAATGATTATTCTCCCCCAAATCTTGTATGTTCTTAGAGCCCTTCCAGTCTCTATCCCCCAGTTTCATTTACACAAATTATCCTCATTAATAACTTCCTTTTTGTGGAACCACAAAAAACCTAGGTGCTCACAAAAAATCCTACACAGACACCCCTCATGTGGGGGGATGGGCTGTATAAACATTCAGGATTACTATTGGGCCATAAAACTCTCCCAACTCAAACAGTGGTTCAACATGGACAACCCTCCCATATGGGTGGATATGGAAAAAGAAATTTCCCCAACAGGCCAGTTGGTCCTCTTCCTTCTAAAAGACTCCTGGATTCCATGGAAACTCTCTAGTCTTCCCTTCACCATAGCAGACTCCATAAGAGCCTGGAGGCACTTA
>BLSH010243128.1:418598-429434 GCA_018402905.1 Glandirana rugosa
CACTTTAGTAAGCCCAAGCCGTGGCTTGAGCTAGACTTGAACTCGGGCCTGTGGCTTGGGGTAATTTCAGTTACCACTGGGCTTGAAAACCCGTGTTTTTACCGACATTTTTTCAGTACCTTTCCCGATCTTCCGACGTTTTCCTTCGTTGTACCACCATTCTCATCCTGTTCACGGGACGTTTGTTTACACCTATCCCTTTATTGAATTTTAGTGTAATTTTTTTGATTTTTACCCTCCTCCTACACCTCATCCTCGGATCTCCAACTGATCCGGCACTGACACCGTCACATCCGTCTTCATCTGTACCTTGTGCAGAATAGACATTTAGACCGGCCTCACACAGCCATTGGTATCCTTTTTTTTTTTTGAATATGTCTCAATATTTTGGGGGCTACACCAATTCTAAAAAAACAAAAAAAAAAAAACAGTGTTGGCTACCTCCTCCTCCTCTTCCTCCTCCACCACCGCCACTTCTGCCTACACTGCCACAGTCACGGCCTAGTCAACCTCTAGGCTCCTACTCCACATCCTCCTCCCATTTTTAGTTTTTTTAATGTGATTTTAAGTTATTTCCCTATCCACATTTGTTTGCAGGGCACTTGTCCTACTCTTACCACCATGTTGCTTCCTTTTGCAGCCTTCTAGCCCTTTCCATGACTTTTTTACAGCCATTTTTGTGCCCAAAAGTTCGGGTCACCATTGACTTTAATGGGGTTCGGTGTCCGGGCTCAAGTTCAGATCGAGTTCGGTGCCGAACCCGAATGATTTCACGAGGTTTGGTCGAACCTGACGAACTCGAACATCCAGGTGTCAGCTCAACTCTACTCACAATGCTTAGTGGGTAGTCTTTTATCAAAGTGACCAGAGTGTGGTTTTCCAAAATAATAGATGTACCAGTCATAGAATTACCTATTACCAGGCTCTCCATGATCAAAATCGTACCATTAGGTGTTTCTTCATCAATGTAACTTGATTCACTGTGAGTCAGTGCCAAAATGTTTCAGTTAAATGCAGAAGAGATACCATTACTCCCCTTTTTTATTGACCTTGGAATAACCACTTGATTCATCTTCAAAAATTGTGTTAGATCCTTATTGGGGTTTGGAGAAACAAATCACCTTTTCCTATGGTAAGTGTGTTTGTAATACCCACCATCATTTTTTACATTTTTATGTCCCATGCAAGTTTAAAAGTCCATTGAGAACGAAATGATCCATGTAGCTAGAAATTCCCTTCATACATTCTTCAATGGTTGGACTTGCTGGATACATTTCCAGACTACCACGCAGTATCAGAATATCTGGGCAGGCTCTGACCGATGGGCTAGATGGCCATTGATACACACTAGAAATTTAATTCAGGGTTGTCAAGATTTTCGTTACACTTCTCAAGTGCTTCACTGGATTGTTGGATGCCCTATCTGGGTTAGGGTTGGTTGCTCCAGTACTTTTTCATAGCTGCTTAGGCTTATACATGGCTGCTGGATAGAGAGGTCCCTGGAGCTTGGTGGATTATTTTTGCTTGTCCCTTAATTCCCCTCAGGGGTGGGCCTGTCCTGACGCCGGAAGCATGAATTCCAACAGGTGGGGTGTTTTTTTGAAGCACCCGATTAGAGCCAGAGGCTCTAATAGGCTTCAAAATAGCATGGGCTCGGGGCACAGAGCATTGCACTACAAGCCCACCCAGGTGTGTTACAATAGCAAATGAATATTCGATATTGAAGCATTGATTCTCCTCCCGGCCAATCAGGAAACAGGTCTGAGACCCATTTCCCAATTGGCTGAAAGGAGAAGCATCCTGATTGGCCGCCGAGGTGGAGGAAGAAAAACATAATGCCAGTGGAAAGAAGGGGAAGCCTCCGGTGATGCACACGGAGAGCAGGGGAAGCCGTCGGTGATGCCCGCTGCCTATCGCCCGGTGAAGTGCTGCAGGGGTAGATTGGCTGAGGGTGCACTGTTTGCTGCCCCCACAAAACAAATTACCACCAGCCGCTACTCATTCCCCTACTCCCCCCCCCCCCCCTTTATTCTACCCTACCTCATTGTTCCATTCTATTTCACCTTCTTCCCTTTTTTTTTCTTTTTTCTCTTCCCATTTCAATTTGTCTTTGTCTCAGAGCTTTTGGTTCTTCTTTTTTTCATTATGGAATATTTGGCTTTGGCTTTTAGAGCTTTTACCACCCATGAAGGGTTTATAGCAACCGTGGGCTATAATAAAGGCGATGCTTATTTTCAAATAAATAAACTTAGTGTCACCGCGCCAAATCAAACCCCTCCAGAGTGGGTATAACATGAAAGATTGCTGATGCTTTCAAAACAGAATAATACAATAAATGAAACCTAAACACAATTAATTTTCAGCAGCACAAATGCAATACAATTGATAACTGCATAAATAATATCCACCAATTAGTGCATGAATAAAAGTGCAAGTGCTCAAAATAGTCCAATGCGTGAGTCGCAGAACATCACTTGTGTTAATAATGCAGATTGATATCCACTGCGGCTAAAAAATGTTTCCTCCACCAGTGTCACCACGTGCTGGACATATACACACACTGAGGCTCACCAGATGAATGTTAATGAATGCACATCAACTTTCCTTTGAGATCAACTGCTGCCTCTGCGTCCCCCTCAGGGCCAGTTACTCAATCAGAGAAAAAGCAAGAAAGCCTCTCATAGTGTATCATTTCATAAAATAGAGCTTTAATCCAATAAAATAGCGCTTACATGCATCAAGTAAAAAGCAAACATTTATGTGTGTTTGTTGGGTGGTCTGTTACCCGTGTCCGATCGCTGCCGACAAGCGTTCTTTCCCAGCATCTTCACCGGCATCAGCCCACCTCACCTGAGTAGTTGTATGGCCACGCCTCTGGCGCGTTTCATCACTTCCGACTTGGTCACAAGGGCTGGCCATACGACGCAGCGACTCAAGTTAAGTAGCGGCTCCCTGACACCACTAGATGGCGTAGGTGTCCTTCTACTATCTCACCTATCCGTTCATATGAATTAGCGTGTTGTTAACCCATGATTTGGTCCAGAGAAGCCGAATCTGCTTTGAGAGGAAAACGTAAGGTGCACCCGAAGGGGGAAAAGGATGCACATCTCACATTTAATGCATGCTCAACTTGTGAGACTAACTACTGTAGCCGTGCTTAAAACACATATACAAGTAATTACAATACATAAAATCATTACTTACAGTATATTAAATGCAATGAATTACATCCATTTGTGGCTAGATCTATATACATTGCTATAAACCATGATATAGAATGTAAATTATTAAAATGTATATGCAGAATGCTATATAAAAAGGAGACTCAAAGGAAAGTTGATGTGCATTCATTAACATTCATCTGGTGAGCCTCAGTGTGTATATATGTCCGGCACGTGGTGACACTGGTGGAGGAAACATTTTTTAGCCGCAGTGGATATCAATCTGCAATATTAACACAAGTGATGTTTTGCGACTCACGTATTGGACTATTTTGAGCACTTGCGCTTTTATTCATGCATTAATTGATGCTTATTTTCAACATGTTTGGTACAATTTGATACTAATAATCTTATAGATATGGTGGAAAGCAATGTCAACATTTATCTGAGACTTGTTATGGTCATGGGCTTGCATTTGCACTGTATATAGAATGTTTATAGAATTTCATTCTCTACATATTGCACTCCTTCAGGAGGTGATTTTGTTATCCTCTTTTTTATTAAAATAAACATCTTTATTGAAAAAAAAGTAATTGAGAACAACCTTGTGGTTTGACATGAAAGATTCTGCATGCAGCCAAAGCAATCAACTTCAAAAAGATGCAGAGGTCCTATGTACTGTGTTATATAGCACACACATTGATAGAGGTCTCTTTGCTGCAAACATTATACTATAATAATTTACTTTACAAAAGGTATGCGCATCTTTCACAGTTTTTGATCTACTGAATTTCATTTACCCGGGAATGTACAGGAAAAAAAACAAAGGAAGAGTTCCAACAAAGTGTTGATTCAAGCTTTGCTTGTGGGCAACTTTTGTAAGGAAAACATATTTCAAAAGTCAGACATCAAACCTTTTTATGATTGTCAGCTTTTTTACCAAAACCAGTCCTCTAGTTGTTGCTCTACATGGAGAAAAATGGGACAGAGGATGACTGATCTACGATTGCTCTCCTGCACGGTTGCAAACTTGTCATACTTTTCCAGCTACTGTGCTGCAGGTTAAAGAGGTTGTAAACTCTCCTGAAAAAAAAACAACATAAAAACTGCAAGACAAAGGCATAATGAGCTAGTATGCATCATAATACTTACCTTAGAACAAAGTTGTTGCAGCGGTCCCCGCACACCGCTGTGACCGGCGAAATGCTTGTTCCGTGTTCGGCGGCTCCTGCCAATCACAGCACGGGCACCAGGGCTTTGATTGGCTGGAGCCACACTGATGTCACTCCCGTGCATGTGCACGGTAACCGCCGGTAATGGCACACTTAGTGAAGAAAAGGCGCAGTTGGGCTGTTTCTTCACTGCGCATGTGACAATGACGTTGGCACATGCGAATACAGTGAATATCTCCTAAATGGTGCAAGTTTAGGAGATATTCATGGAACCTACAAGTACAGTCAGGTCCATAAATATCAACCGAAGACAGTTGCAGTAGAAGCCTGGCAGAGCATCACCAGGGATGAAACCCAGTGTGATGTCTATGCATTCCAGACTTCAGGCTGCAATTGACTGCAAAGGATTTGCAACCAAGTATTAAAAAGTGAAAGTTTGATTTATGATTGTTAATCTGTCCCATTACTTTTGGTCCCTTAAAAAGTGGGAGGCACATATACAAACTGTTGTAATTCCTACACCGTTCACCTGATTTGGATGTAAATACCCTCAAATTAAAGCTGAAAGTCTGCAGTTAAAGCATGTCTTGTTTGTTTCATTTCAAATCCATTGTGGTAGTGTATAGAGCCAAAAAGATTAGAATTGTGTTGATGTCCCAATATTTATGGACCTGACTGTAAGCTTTATTATAGGCTTACCTGTAGGTTAAAGTGGTTGTACAGAGTTTACAACCACTTTAACTTTGGCTTTAAAATGAGTCTCCTGTGAGGTGTATATCACCAGTGAAAGATGGGCTTTGCCCTTCAAGAAAATAACAGTAAGGGAGTATGACTAACACAGAGGGATACAGCATGGAGCAAAGCAGGATCATAAAAGTATGATGACCTTTCTTTGTACACTCCATTAAAGTGTACCAAGCATAACATATATTTTTGATTGTTAGATGCATGAATAAAGATGTTTGATACATGAAAGTTAAGTGTGATGCTTGCAGGTATTTACTACTTCTCACACATATCATAGTTCTATCCCTAATATTGTATGTGAAGAGATATGGGGTATCTGAGTGTAGCAGTATAAAAACTAATTTATTTACATGACACTTGGCAACTCACAAGACAATGCAGTGATATTAGGCATTTACATGTAGAAATGTCATTCAGGGTCAGCTTCCAGGGGTGAACCTTCTCAGAACAGGGCGAGCTTCCTTGGGGACATTGCAGCACCTGTGACTGTAATACAAGGGAGACACTGCCAGAGGCAGCAGACTAAGTGTAGCAATAGGTGAATAGCTATTGGTTTAAGAAAGAGGCAGCACTGCTTATACCAAGCAGTAGTCTTCATGGAAGAATTGCGGCCAAAAAGATATACCTCTGATGTGGAAACAAGGCTAAGTGACCAACTATGCATGAAAATACAGTAACTAATGGGGGAGAATGGCAGCAGGTGTAATAGATTTAGTCAAATTTTGAAATATTTGGCTGTAGCAGGAGGCAGTTTGTTCACTGAAGGACTGGAGAGTGGTACAATAATAAGTGTCTGCAGGCAACAGTGTAGGATGGTGGATGTTCCTTGCAAGTTTGGGACTGCATTTCTGCAAATGGAGTGGAGATTAGGTCAAGATCAATGGTGTATTTAATGCCGAGAAATGCAGGCAGATAATTACCCATCATGCCATTCCATTGGGGAGGTGTGTAATTGGTCCCAAATGTATTCTGCGGCAAGACAAAGACCCCAAACATACAGCCAATGTCATTAAGAACTATCTTCAGCGTAAAGAAGAATACGGAGCTCTGATCTCAACATCATCTAATCTGTCTGGGATTACATGAAGTGACAAAAGGATTTGAGAGAGCCTACATCCACAGGGGATCTGTGGTTGGTTCTCCAAGATGTTGGGAACAACCTACCTGATGATTTCCTTCATAAACTGTGTGCAAGTGTACCTTAAAAAATTGATGCGGCTTTGAAGGTAAATGGTGATCATAGTAAATATTGATTTGATTTGGATTTCTCTTCTATCCATTTACTTTCCATATCGTTAATTGATTAAAAAAAATTCTAAAAGCATTCTTAATTTAGAGCATTTCTTCACACATGCCTAAACATTTACACAGTAGTGCATACTGTATTTGCATATTTATTACAAAATAAGACTGCAGGAAATAAGAGTTTAAATTCCCCTCTCAGTTTCCATCTGTCATACAGATTGTATGCTCAATGCCCTAATGTACAACATAGGTTCAAGAAGCAAAAAACACAGGGTCCAGGAAGGGATTAGTAGGATGCATTTAATAGGCTGAAAACATAACTGCCTTCTACTTTAATGGACTATTCGCTTCTTTTGGACTTCTGTCCTTCTAAAAGTTGTAGAATCAATGAATTGTACTTTGCTATAATATTTGATAATTTAGTAGGTTCAATCATTTAGCAGGTCATATGTACGGTAAATGTTGGTTAAGCATTAACATGTATAAATAATATTTATGGGTTAAAGTAAATAGATTTTAATATTATGAATTGAGACTTCACAAAAATGGCTTTTGGTTTTCATGTATAATAAGGTTACTATCATTGTTACAGTTTAAAATGTAGCTGCAATTACGTCATCAATAAGAATCCGCTTAGTATTGCAGACATACTGTATGTGCAGTTATGGAATGGTGATTAAACAACACTATCCTTAATTATTGTGCTACAAACTTATTCTTTTTTTAAAATGTGTATAAATGTAAAGTGCTAGAGATTATAACTTATAAACTTTGTTGTGAATATTATCTCAATCCCTTAAGTAAAGTGCTTTAAACCCCAAATATCCATAATAATACAGTTATTGTCCCCTCTGTGCACAATATTGAAACTACAACCAACAATGTGCCAGCATCTGAAAAATAAAAGCTGACAGCAATCCAAAAGTTAAGTGATACAAAAATCCCTGATATATTGTTTTTGTGCAACGCTATTGCAACAATGTTGCAGAAATAAGCAAAAAGTGCCTCTATCTCTGTGTAGGAAAAAGAACCACAATCAACAATAATAAAGTGAAAGTCCAAAACAGTCAAATATATGTGTAAAATGTGTCTGTTTCTTCTGTAACCGTCCTTCAATAAATAAGAGCGCTGTAATCATCAATGGTTAGCCCGAAATCACTCACCAGAGTTCCATGCTGAAAGATTATAACCAGCCCGAACCCCCAGGAGAACAAATCGTGAGTAGGATTGGATCAATTTTTGCATGGATTGGGGAATACATAGATCATTTTTTACAAGGAATAGTGATTCAAAATGAGTCATACCTAAAGGACAGTGGAGAATTGATTAAATAAATACATTCAAAACATTTCAAGAAAGAGAGCATTCTGGGGACAGTGGATGTGAGCGCACTCTACACTAGTATTGAGCAGGAGGATGCAATGCAGGGAGTAAAGTGGGCATTATATAAAAAAAAATAATAATTTAAAACAGAAGCACATCAAATTCATTTTGGAGTTATTAGATTTTGCCATGAAAAATAATTATTTCTGGTATGGTAAACAATACTACCAACAATGTAAAGGAGTTGCCATGGGAACTAAATACGCTCCCAGTGTAGCCAACATTGTCATGGCGAAATGGGAAGAAGAAGATATATATAATAAATGGCCAGAGATTGCAATGTATAAACGCTTCATAAATTATATGGCGTTAATATGGAATGGCTCAGAAGAGGGTTTAAACACTTTTCTACAGGAACTCAATAACAACAGATATACATTAAAGTTCACAGGGGAATACAGTTACAAACAAATACATTTTTTTAGATCTGACACTTTTTAAGATGGGAGAGAAAATAGGAACAAAGACATTTTTTAAGGATACGGATCGTAATAGTTGTATCCCTAAGAACAGCTGCCATCATCACAGATGGATCTACAACACACCGAGCAGCCAGTTCACTAGAATCAGAAGAAATTGTTTACTAAATTCTGATTACTATGAACAGACAAACAAATTGAAGGACAGATTCTCCAAAAAGGGATATAACATATCTTTCCTGGAGAAAGAAAGACAGAAAATTGGGCTGAAAAAACAGAGAGGAATTATTGTTGAGAAAAAAGACAGAAATAAAAAAATAAAAATTAGAATATGTTTTTTTAACTGATTACAATCTGCAATCCAGCAAAGTGGAAAAAATTGTTAAAAAATATTGGCCCATCTTATTAAGAGACACAACTTTGAAGAAAGTACTGCCATCAAAACCTAAGTTCATACACAGGAAAAATAGATCTATATGGAGTAAAATAGTTAAAAATATTTTAGACCACCCAAAACAAGTAAAAATGTTCCCAGATTTGAAAGGATTTTACAGGTGTAATTCATGTAAAGCATGTAAATCCACAAAAAAAGAAAATAGAAATAGAAGCCATTTCAGGTCCAAAGTTATGAACAAAGAGTATCATATAAAACCCCTTAGTACTTGTGACTCAACCCACGTAGTATATGTCCTTGAGTGCCCTTGCCAGTATCAGTACGTGGGAAGAACCACTAGAAAATTAAAGGTGAGAATTGGAGAGCACATTAAAAACATCAAGAAAGGTTTTGAGCATCACAGTGTATCCCGTCATTTTAAATCAAAACATAACAAAGATCCAAAATTACTGTCTTTTTATGGTATAGATAAGATTATGGGACACTGGAGAGGGAGTGATAAATTGCAGGAAGTATCAAGAAAGGAAACCCAGTGGGTATATGAGATGGCCACTTTACAACCTCTCGGAATGAATATAGAGATAGATTTAAATTGCTTTTTGACTATTTTTTTAAAAAAAGATTGATGAGTGGTAGGCAAAGGATATTTTCTGACAGCTATATTGACAGATATAGAGGATACCTTGTGGAAACATAACACCCACCTCCAATGATTTATTAATGTAAAATAATAAAGGGATGTTATATATGTATATTTTTTATAAATTAGTTTATATATGGATTGGCTTTATATAGTAAAGGTTTTAAGAGTTATATGATGATACGGAATGAGCATCTCAGAGCGCAAATTAGACCCATTGAGGTGTCTGATGGAGTCCGTAATCACTATTTAAATCAGCACAGTATTGGCAGACATCCTGCGGCTCCAAGAAGATGTCACATGACAAAACTAGTAGGGCAGGGCCAGGAACGCTGACAGTGGTGTGCTGCATAATGGTCAGGCTCACGGTGGAGGTGATCTGATACCGGAGATGACGGTTACATATATACATGCTTTTGGATCCCTAAGTGTCGGGTTGACACTAGACAAATGTGAGTGTAATAACCATAAGTTTTAATAAAGAGTTTTTATTCGACAATATTACACTATGGAGACTTCTCTTTCCTCCTCTTTATACAAATGGTGAGATGAGCTGGGAGGTTAAGATTGAGAGTTTGAAAAGGATTTCACTTGCGGGCTGCTGGAGACTGACACCAGCTGGGAGACAAGGAAGGAAGAATCGATCCATTTGGAAATAAGATCAAACGCTGTGGCTGGTTATAATCTTCCAACATGGAACTCTGGTGAGTGATTTCGGGCTAACCATTGAGGATTACAGCACTCTTTTTTATTGAAGGACGGTTACAGAAGAAACAGACACATTTTACACATATATTTGAATGTTTTGGACTTTCACTTTATTATTGTTTATTATGGTTCTTTTTCCTACACAGAGATAGAGACACGTTTTGCTTATTTCTGCAACATTGTTGCAATAGCATTGCACAAACACAATTTATCAGGGATTTTTGTGTCACTTAACTTTTGGATTGCTGTCAGCATTTATTTTTCAGATGCTGGCATATTTTTGGTTGTAGTTTCAATATTGTGCACGGAGGGGACAACAACTGTATTTTTATGGATGCTTGGGGTTTAAACACTTTATTTAAGGGATTGGGATAATATTCACAACAAAGTTTATAAGTTATAAGCACTAGCACTTTATACAAATTTAAAAAAAGAATAAGTTTGTAGCACCATAATTAAGGATAGCACTTTTAATCACTTCTCCTAAACCCACTAAGCAGGATACACCTGTGTCCCATAAATAGCTGCAACCTTAATTAATGCAAGCCAAGTGCAAATAGTCTTAGGCGCCGATTTTTATTTATCTTTTTATTCAGAGGAATGGGCCCTTGCATGTGCTGTGTATTGTGCCTCCCTTCCTTTTGATGCTTCTGCCCTCTTTCATGGTCAGAAGAATATGGCGGGAGATCCTGCACAAGTGGCGGTACATTCCTAACAACAATATGGCAGTGAATCTTTGCACATATGGGAGTACATTGTCTCATCATGATGCAGGGTGTTACCAGAAAGTTGTGCCAAGTCTACATCTCCACCCCTAACCACAACATGTGACCCCCATCCTCCACTTTAATAACACCACACTACAACCAATTACAGTTTTAAACATACAGACATTGCCACCTTCAAGCTGAAGGTATATTACATCTTATTATAATAGTTGACATGGTGATCACATGTTTGGGAATCC
>BLSH010243128.1:429444-441939 GCA_018402905.1 Glandirana rugosa
TAGTGTAGCAGGTGTGAAATAACTCACCTACTAACAAGTTTTCCTAAAGGACCTTGTACACGATAAACTACCGTTATACTATATGTGTAATACCCAGATCCTGCCAACGTTGGAGGCCCCTACGATAAAATCTGTTGCAACAGCCAGTACACAGTGGGCAGATAATAAAACATGCACAGGGAAAAAGAAATTATTTAAACTAAGACGATAAAAGGATGTACGACGACCCAATAGGGAAGAACCAAAGTGACTCTTGTGCCTGACAGAAATCCCCAACCCCGAGATAGGGTTGGTCCAAAACAACGTAATTAATTCCAACGTCGATAAATACCCTGTGTCCACATAGGACGAATCACCAATAAGTTTGTAGCACCATAATTAAGGATAGCACTTTTAATCACTTCTCCTAAACCCACTAAGCAGGATACACCTGTGTCCCATAAATAGCTGCAACCTTAATTAATGCAACAAAACCTGGTTGGGATAGAGCCCCAACCCCTAAAGACAGTCCGTGTTCTCAGTGAAACCAAGAAGGGATAACCCAGCAGCATGTAGGAAAATAGCAGAATCAAATTTATTAAAGAAAAAGGGACACGTACAAAATAATAGACGGGTGACACATGACCGACAACGTTGTCTAAAATAGCATCCCCGGAGGTTGCAACCGTCCTAGACCCATAATGTGTATATCATATTGCCATCAAATAGCACATGTTCCAGGAAATCCTTTTGAACAATCATCCACTCAATAAAGTGTGGACGATGTGATAAGGAACATCTGGGGATCAATGGCTATATAGATTGGCGATGAGCAAAATGACCAATAGCAGAGAAATAGACATTTGCATGTATACAGCGTATAACACTGGAACGCCCAATAGTGACAAAAAAGGGGGGGGCTGTCATCAACTGGGTAGTGAAACTGACAAAGGCTCATGAACACCCGGATTAACCCCTATGACGGGGGATGGAAAGATAGATCAGTCTCTGATGTTAACCATCATGTATGTCAAAACCGGGTGGTCACAGGTATATCCATGAACAGCAGTTAAGTGTACCAATGATGCGGCTGTGACCACCTCAAAGTTCATGAACATATGTTGACAGTGAACTCCAGATATCAATGTCAAATGAGTGGCAAACTCAGGTCTCCATGCATGTTTTGTATATACAAATAGTAGGTCCTCCAGAATGCAAGGCTCAGAAACATGGAGCGCCGACTGGCTGAGAGAAGCATCCACTTACTGTTTTGGAGAGCTGGCTGCGGCTGAACACCTCCTCATGGATATAGGTAAGGTTCAGTTCGGGCGTCGGTAAGACAGTCCGCTGCTGTCACGGCGATGAAGCTGAGGCTCCCTCACCAGCGTGGGACGCTCATCTATGGACGTGCCGCTCAGCACCTCCGTGGGCTGTATGGACGGCGTGTGCAGAGTAAGTGATCCGCGTCTCTCAGTGAGGCAACAGCTGATCGTCAGCTCTCAGAGCTCTGAGCAAGCTGGAAATCCTGGACTGGAATGGTCAAGTTGAGCAAGCCAAGTGCAAGCCAAGTGCAAATAGTCTTAGGCGCCGATTTTTATTTATCTTTTTATTCAGAGGAATGGGCCCTTGCATGTGCTGTGTATTGTGCCTCCCTTCCTTTTGATGCTTCTGCCCTCTTTCATGGTCAGAAGAATATGGCGGGAGATCCTGCACAAGTGGCGGTACATTCCTAACAACAATATGGCAGTGAATCTTTGCACATATGGGAGTACATTGTCTCATCATGATGCAGGGTGTTACCAGAAAGTTGTGCCAAGTCTACATCTCCACCCCTAACCACAACATGTGACCCCCATCCTCCACTTTAATAACACCACACTACAACCAATTACAGTTTTAAACATACAGACATTGCCACCTTCAAGCTGAAGGTATATTACATCTTATTATAATAGTTGACATGGTGATCACATGTTTGGGAATCCCTATGATTGGTTCTTGATTGTTAGTTGGCGGGGGGGGCAGTGCCTGACACTTTACAGAATCTGATTTATATACCCTGCTTATCATTCTGTGCTGAATCCCCTTATTCCCAAACCAAACACAAAATCACACAACCCCAATGAGAATGTTTCTCCTTTTGCACTTCTAGGCAGCAAAAATTCAGCACAAGCAATACGTTCTTTGTTGCCTCTATATTTTCTAATAGTTTCAGTCATGGGGGGGGGGGGGGGATGTGCCAATGCCAAAAAAGAGAATTATACAGCAGGGCCAGCATTAAATGAATTGGGGCAATGAGAGAAAATCAAATAAGAGGGCTCTTGTTGACTGGAATACTACAGGCCCTCTGACACAACCAATTTCATAGGATATAGAACACACTGCTTCTTTGTGTTATTGTTTTGCCTTTCTGATTTCAATCACCTAACAGTTAAACAGACTTTTTGCAAGTCCAAGTCTCAAACCATGAGGGTTTTTATTTCTTTTTTTTTTCACAATATTTTTTATTGGGTTTTATATCAATACATTGTACAGATAATAACAAAGAAAGAAAGAATGAATAGCGGATGGTGCAAAGGTTTTACAGGTCACATGAAGTACATATATTCATTAGTTTTACAAGATGGAGAACAGACAGTTGGAGTTTTATAAATGGGGGTTATGGCATTGCAGACCGTATTGTATTTTCACAGTAGTAGGAGTATTTGGTGTGGTATATCTTTAAAATACATAACCTTGTGGTGCTTAAGAAAGTATGGTGCAAAAGCCATTATCTTCTTCGGCTTGGTACCCTATCTCTACAGGTGTTTAGGGGGTTGAAATCATTGTATCTATGGCGTTCATGCATTAGGCCATATTTCCCAATTCTTGGCAAATTTTTTGTAAGATAGGGAATTAATTGCTAGTGCTTTTAAACTCTGTTCATGTTTATCTTCTTAATAACCTCCAAGAGATTTGGGGCTAGTTGGGATTTCCATTTGCTGAGAATGGTGGATCTGGCTGCAAGCAATATGTGGGCTACCACTTGTTGGAATTCTCGTGGGAATTTTCCAATTCCTGTATGTAGTATTGTGAGCGCTGGGCATGGTTGTGTAAATATTTTAGTTCTTCTGGATATCAGGTGAAACACCTGTGCCCAGAAGCTTGTTACAGCTGGACATCCCCACATTACATGCAGCAGATTCCCCACTTGGCCGCAATTGCACCAGCATTGGTCCGATTGCGCCAAGGAGAATTTTACTACTCTGTAGGGAGTGTAGTACCACCTATTACTGATTTTTAGTGTCATTTCCCAATGGGCATTGCATTTGGATGATTTGGAGATGGCATAAAATGCCTTCTTCCATTGTTCCGGAGGATACGTTTGTCCTAGTTCTTTCTCCCACTTCTACTTCCACTAGGGTAAAATTGGGGGGAGAATTATCTCCACCTTTTTTCTTATCAAGGGGTACCTAACAGGGCTGCCCTTCATCTCCAGCCCTGTTTGCCATTGCCATGGAGCCCATGGCAGAGGCTTTACATACCTCATTGAATATCAGGGGACTACGAATTGGTTGGCTGGAGGAAAGGGTAGCCCTTTACAGAGATAACCTCCTTTTGTTCCTAAACAATCCAGGTCCTTCCTTGCAGGGTGCTTTACAGATATTAGATTCATTCTCATCGGTTTCGGGGCTAAAGGTCAACTGGGCAAAGCCTTTGCTTTTTCCGATTGATACTGAAGCCCGAAACTTAGCTCCACACGACCTGACACTCCAATGGGTAGATAAATTCAAATATTTGGGGGTTATGATCTCCAGACGGACATCAGACTTTATGTCTTTGAATATTAACCCAGTTCTGTCGGATACTCAAATTAAATTAAGAATCCCAAGAAGGCTTTTTCTCCCAATGCACCCCTATTGCTAAACTCTACTCTTCAGCAGTTTAATAAACTACCAGATCCCACAGCATGGACTAAGCATGGGGTTAGGCTGGTCTCTCATGTAATTATAGAAAAGAGATCACTTTTTCTCAGTTTGAAGCAACATTTCAAATACCTGGCTCCTATTTCTTGAGATACTTTCAAATCTTGCATGCTTTCCATGCACAGTTCCTACAGGAGAGCCCACTAATCGAGCAGTCCACTTTGGAGGTGGGGCTTCAGACGACTTGTTCAGAGAAGCCCACATCCAGACTATATACTCACCCCATTGCAAGATCTCTTCTTTGGTTGGATGGCCTAAAATCCAGATGGCAGCGGGACATACCAGAATTGGATGATAAAGGGTGGGAGGACATGTGAGAACTCCCATTCAGCTGTCTGGTGTCCTTGAGAGACCGTTTGGTCCAATTCAAATTGGTCCATAGAGCTTACCTTACACCACATCGCCTGCACGCAATGGACCCCAGGGTTTCGGCTGGCTGTTGGTGATGTCGGGATGTATTTGGGGATTTCCCACACATCTCCTGGACTTGTAGCTATATAGTGGCCTTTTTGACAGAGGTGATCATACTGTTAAACGCCATTATTTTAACCCAATTACAGGTCAAAAAGCACGTGTGTTTGCTGGGCTTTGTGAAAGGTAATCTCCATACAAAGGCAGATCAGATTTTGGTCAATATAGCATTATTCTATGCTAGGAAGGCCTTTGCCCTCCATTAGAAAAAATCGTCAGCCCCTACCCTTTTGTTTTGGAAGCAGCTGGTCAATAGAAATATACCATTATATAGGAATACATATATGAATAGGGGCTGCTTCTATAAATATGATATTATATGAGGAAAATGGTTGGCCAAACATAGCACGGCTACAATTATTTCCGAAGAGCCTTAGGTTATCTCCTAATATAAAGGTGGTCCACTCTTTGGGCAAAAGCAAAGATGCTGTATGAGCTTAACTCAGGGTTGATAGGAGACCCGTGAACATATGATGAATGAAAAGGGTATAAAGATGTGGAAATAAGATCCAGGCAGGGGGCTCAGGTAGTGCGGATGTGTATTTTGTCTATTGGCAGTCTTGTACGTGTATGGTTGTTAATGTCCATGTATTCTTTTTTGGCTTGTATCATCAAAAACAAATAAAAAAAAATGAAAAGAAATAATTAATACTGCTATGTGAGTGGCCACTGGGCGTAATAGCTGTTGCTAAGTCAATGGGAGTAAAAAATGCCCCTACATTTGTGGTCAGTGGGGGTTAAAAATGTTCCTACATCAGTGATCAGTAGGGATAATGAATGCACCTGCATCAGTGTTCAGTGGGAGTAAACTATGCTCTGGCAGACATGTGCAAGTAGTTTCGAAACAAATTGAAATATGGCCAAAGTTTGCATCTTTCGGACATTAGGATGCTTCCGAATGTGCAAATAAAAGATGAACAAACGAATTTCAACTAATACGAAAGAAGTTATAACGAAAATAACTAATTAATTCAGCATGATTCGTTAATTTGTTACAGGTCTAATGAAATAAAAGGTAAACTCTGAGTAAATCTTACAGTCCAATCAGCTGATCAATCAGGTTGGATTACTGGCAAAGTGCATTCCTGAGAACTGAGTGTGAAAGGTGGTGTATTGTATTTGAACATAGGAGATTTTGTCATTGGGTGTGTTAATTGTGTCATCTATCAGAATGGCAACCTGTGTCAATAGAAGTAATGAGGGCCCTAGGTCGGGGGGGGGGTGCTCCTGTGTACATTGCACACAAACATATGCAAATTACATACAAACATACACACACTCTGCACATTGCACACAATCATACACATAATTTGCACATCACGAACAAACATATACAGTACATAACCTGCATATTGCACATAAACACAATCTGGAGATGACACACAAAAATACACAGTGCACACATTATATTCAAACATACACACAATTTTTACATTACACACAGACATATACAAAATCTGCACATTATATATAAACAAACACACAATCTGCGCATTGCACACAAACATACACATCATTTTCACATTACACACAATCTGTATATTAATCACTTCCCTACGGCCATATGCAGAATGACAGCTGGGAAGTGGTTGCGTTATCCTGACTGGGCGTCATATGACATCCAGCAGGATAACAAGCCGACATGCGCCCGCGGGGGTGTGCAGAGTGGCAATTGGTGGCGTGGTGTGTCAGTCTGATCTAGGTAAAGAGCTTCTGTCAGAAGCTCTTTACCATGTGATTAGCCGTGTGAATCACGGCTGATCACAGTGTAAACAGGAAGAGCCGTGTATTGGCTTTTCCTCTACTCGAGTCTGCAGACACGAGTAGATGAGAGCCGATCGGTGGCTCTTCTGACAAGGGGGTCTGCACTGATTAATTATCAGTGCAGCCCCCCCTAGGTGTGCCACCCAGGACCACCAGGAAGCCCATCCAGGACCACTAGGGAGCCCACACAGGGACCACCAAGGAAGCCCACCCAGGACTACCAGGGAGCCCACCCAAGACCATTAGGTAAGGGACACACAATGTGCAATAGGGATGCACTATGCCCATCTGTGATGCCTGCCAGTGCCTCCTTATAACTGCTGCCTATCAGTGCCATTTATCAGTGCAGCCTGTCAGTGTCCACCGGTGCCACCCATCAGAGCCCACTAGTGCCACCCATCAGTGCCACCTATCAGTGCACATCAGTGCCACCTATCAGTGCCCAGTTTCACCTATCAGTGCCCATCAGTGCCGCCTATGAGTGCCCATCAGTGCCGCTTATCAGTGCTGCATATCAGTGCCATCTATAAGTGGCCGTCAGTGCTGCTTTTCAGTGAGGCCTATCAGTACCCATCAGTGCTGCATATAAGTGTCTCATCATCAGTGCCACCTCATCAGTGCCAATCAGTACTGCCTCATTAGTGCCCGTCAGTGCAACCTCATCAGTGCCCATCAGTGAAGGAGTAAACATACTTAATTACAAAGTTTTGTGATGGAAAAAAAAAATATTTTTCAAAATTTTTGCTCTTTTTTTATTTGTAGCGCAAAAAATAAAACCCCCAGAAGTGATCAAAAACCACCAAAAGAAAGCTATATTTGTGGGGGAAAAATATAAAAAATTTGTTTGGGTACAGCATCGCATGACTGCGCAATTGTCATTCAAAATGAGACAGTGCTGAAAGCTGAAAATTGGTCTGGGCGGAATGGGGGTAAGTGCTTGGTATTGAAGTGGTTAAACACAAACATAAACACAATCTGCACAGTAGACACATGCATACACACAATTTGCACATTACACATAATCTGCACCCTACACACAAACACACAGTTTTCACATTACACACAAACATGCACACAATTTGCACATTACACACAGTCTGCACATTATACACCATCTTCAAATTACACACAATTATATATAATGAATATACACACAAACATGCCAGCACATAAACAATCACAAACTGTTTTGGGGACGCCTTAAAGCTGTATGTGATATTACAGAACAGTAAACTTTTCATGGTCAGTCTTTTTGACAGCATACAATTACAGCCCATATTTGCCTATGGGACTGATTTTTTTTCTTTTGCAATGACCTTGACATATCGCAGTAGTCATTAATTTGTAGGGAGTGCAGTATATAGTTACAGTGTAGAGTATATACAGTCAGTGCAGTATATAGATCTAGTGTAGCCTATATAAAGTCAGGGCAAGAATATATATATATACAGTATTGTATATATATATATATATATATATATATATATATATATATATATATATATATGACATATATATATAAGGATTTGACGGTATATATATATATATATATATATATATATATATATATATATATATATATATATATACAAAGTATAGTATATATAGATCTATATGCTGCATTCAGTGTAGACTATATATACAGCTCATCCAGCGTACAGGATATACAGTCAGTGTAGGCAGTTTAGGAATATATATATATACAGTATATATATATATATATATATATATATACTGCATTCAGTGTAGACTATATATACAGTGCATTTGGCGGTTTACAGTATATAATCCAGTTCAGGTGGTGTATTAATATATATTTACAGCCTAGTATATATATATATATATATATATATATATATATATATATATACAGTATCTCACAAAAGTGAGTACGCCCCTCACATTTTTGTAGATATTTTATTATTCTTTTCATGTGACAACACTGAACAAATGACACTTTTCTACAATGTAAAGTAGTGAGTGCACAGCTTGTATAACAGTGTAAATTTGCTGTCCCCTCAAAATAACACACAGTCATTAATGTCTAAACCGCTGGCAACAAAAATGAGTACACCCCTAAGTGAAAATGTCCAAATTGGGCCCAAAGTGTCAATATTTTGTGTGGCCACCATTATTTTTTCCGACACTGCCTTAATCCTCTTGAGCATGAAGCTCACCAGAGGTTCACAGGTTGCCACTGGAGTCCTCTTCCACTCCTCCATGACGACATTACAGAGCAGGTGGATGTTAGAGACCTTGCGCTCCTCCACCTTCCATTTGAGGATGCTCCACAGATGCTCAATAATGTTTAGGTCTGGAGACATGCTTGGCCAGTCAATCACCTTTACCCTCAGATTCTTTATCAAGACAGTGGTCGTCTTGGAGGTGTGTTTGGGGTCATTATCATGTTGGAATACTGCCCTGCAGCCCAGTCTCCGAAGGGAGGGGATCATGTTCTGCTTCAGTATGTTACAGTACATACTGTACAACTGCTACGACTGTAGCTCCCCAGTGTCTGGAACATTCATGCAGCCCCAGGCCATGACACTCCCACCACCATGCTTGACTGTAGGCAAGGCACACTTGTCTTTGCACTGCTCACCTGGTTGACGCCACACACGCTTGACACCATCTGAACCACATAAGTTTATCTTGGTCTCATCAAACCACAGGACATGGTTCCAGTAATCAATGTCCTTAGTCTGCTTGTCTTATGCAAACTGTCACTGACCTGTTAGTGTTACAAGGTCTCAGGTGTGAATAGGGAGCAGGTGTGTTAAATTTGCTGTTATCACTCTCTCATACTGGTCACTGGAAGTTCAACATGGCACCTCATGGCAAAGAACTCTCTGAGAATCTGAAAAAAAGAATTGTTGCTCAACATAAAGATGGCCTAGGCTATACAAAGATTGCCAAGACCCTGAAACTGAGCTGCAGCACTGTGGCCAAGACCCTACAGTGGTTTAACAGGACAGGTTCCAATCAGAATCAGGCCTTGCTATGTTTGACCAAAGAAATTGAGTGCATGGGCTCAGCGTCATATCCAGAGGTTGCCTTTGGGAGATAGACGTATGAGTGCTGCCAGCATTGCTGCAGAGGTTGAGGGGGGGGGGGGGGTCAGCCTGTCAGTGCTCAGACCATATGAAACACACTGCATGAAATTGGTCTGCATGGCTGTTGTCCCAGAAGGAAGCCTCTTCTAAAGATGATGTATAATAAAGGGGATGATGAGGACACTGACTGTACTTGGATGCATGAAAGAAGAGAGGAGGAAAGTTAGGAGGAGTCACAACTCCAATGAGGCAGGATGTCCTCCAGGAGCCAGCTTAAGGGCAGCCATCCTATTGCATCACACCACGGAGCTCCACAGGTGCAGGGCGCTGCTGACTCCCCGCTGACTCCCATAACATCAATGGTGTGGGCTTTATTCAACACTTGTGCAGTAGATTGCACCATTGCTGTTTGCAATCTATGTCTGAAGCTGATCAAGCACAGCCAGAACAGCATCCGCTTGGGCACCACATGCTTGACAAGGCATATGATGACCTGCCATGCAGTCCGTTGGCAACAGCCCCTCAAAGGCCCACATCATAAAACAAGGTGCACTTCTCCTTGCAGGGCTGGTGCAAGGATTTTTGACACCCTAGGCAAAACCTAATTTTGCCGCCCCGTTGGCTCCACCCCTGACTCCACCCACTTTGCCCTGTCCATGTATATGATGGAGGTGGTGGAGGTGGAGGTTTTTGCAGCTCCTCTCTACCTATTACTTTAGCCGTGGTCCACAGGCCTGCACCTGAGCCTCTGGACCCGGCCTAAAGACAAAGAATGACATCACCGGCTCGCTTCCTCATGCCAGCCATGGTCCGCAGGTATATGGACAGGCTGGGGTAGTATATGGACAGGCTGGGGTAGTATATGGATAGGGGCTGGGCACCCTGGGCCACAGTGTGCCCTAGGCGGTCATTTACTCCGCCTAGTGGTAGAGCCGGCCCTGTCTCCTTGCTCTTCATCTGTGACCTCAACCCTTAATATACTTCTCAGTCTGCACTGAGAGCAATGAAGGCTTAGCAATGAGTGCCACAAGTACTTGTATCCAATCTGCTAGCAGTACACCACCAGTTGATTTCAGCAGGCAAATTTCCCTACCCCAGTTTTTGAACCTTAAAAAAAAATACTGTCCCAGCCATCAACATGCTCAGCGTCTAAATGCTATCTTGGCCAAATTACTAGCACTGCAACTGCGGCCCTTTCAGCTGGTAGTCTCTGCCCCCTTTCGTGAATTTGTGGAATGTACTGTGGCACAGTGGCAGGTTACAAAAAGAAATGTATTTTCACGTAAGGCCATTCCAGCTCTCTACCATCATGTGGAAGGCAATGTTTTGGCCTTCTTGGACAGAGCGGTCAGCAGCAAGGTTCATATTACCGCTGACTCATGGTCCAGCAGGCATGGTCAGGAATATTACCTTTCCTTTACGGCGCACTGGGAAACTCTGCTGGCAGCTGGGATGGATGCAGAACAGGGTTCAGTGTTCAGTGTTGGAGCTAGTTCCACATCCATGCCTCCAAAAAAAATGCTGGTAATTCTGCCACATCTGCTTCCTCCACCCCTCCTCTTCTTCTTACTCTGTGGCCTTTTCTGCAGAAGTGTCCTCTGAACCAGCAGTGCTCCCTAAGCGATCAAGGAGCTACGCAAGCAGTCAGGCTAAAAGATGCCATGCGGTGCTTCAGTTGGTCTGTCTAGGGGACAGGAGCCACACAGGGGCAGAGATTATGTCAGCTCTGCAGGGGCAGGCTCTGAGGTGGTTTATGCCATGGCAGCTTGAGACATGAATGGTTGTATGCGACAATGGCACCAACCTTCTCTTTGCCCTCTGACAGGATCACTTGACACATGTTCCGTGCTTGGCAAACGTCCTGAATTTGGTGGTGTAGTGTTTCTTGACGAGATACCCAAGCTTACCAGATATTCTGAGGCAGGCCAGAAAAGCTTGGCTGGCTGACATTCAGCGGGAATGCAACCTGCCCACCAACTGCCTCATTTGTGACATGCCCGCTAGGGGGAACTCAACATTGGCAATGCTGCAGCAGCTGCAAGCACAGCAGAGGGCCATCAATGAGTACCTGTGTGAGTATTGCACCGGGACAGGCTCAGGGGAGCTTGGCTTCTTTTCGCCACGCCAGTGGGTTACTGATCAAGGATGCATGCACTGTCCTGTCACCATTTGAGGAGGCCACAAGGATGGTGAGCAGCGACAATGCATACATCAGTGACACTGTCCCTCTAGTCTTCCTGCTGAAGCACACACTTCATGGAATCATGGACAGGGTACTTGAGGCGGAACAGTGGGAGGAAGAGGAGGACTTCTTTTCCTCTCAAGGCCCTCTTATGCAGATAGCATTCCTGCAGGGTTGCCAAACACACAGGAAGAAGAGGAGGAGAATTGTGTCAGCATGGATGTAGAGGATAACACGCAGTAGTCTTCAAAGGATGGCTTTCAGTCCTCGGAAACCCAAGGAGTTGTACGTAGCAAGACACAAGTCCATCTAGTTCAAGCAAAAAAATAGAAAAATTAAATATAACTATACAATCCCATATACAATCCTTCACCCACAGTTGATCCAGAGGAAGGCAAAAAAAAACAGCAAAGCATGGATCCAATTTGCTATAACGGGGGAAAAAATTCCTTCCTGATCCCCCCGAGAGGCAATCGGATTCACCCTGGATCAACTTTACCTAAAAATGTTAGTACCCAGTTATATTATTTGCATTAAGGAAAGAATCCAGGCCCTTTTTAACCGGTTCCCCACCGTGCGCCGTCTTTTTACGGCGGCAGTGGGGGAGCCCTGCGCAAATCGCCGTAAATAAGCGGCGATTCGCATTTGGCCAACAGGGGGCGCGCGCGCGCGTGCCGCACTACTGGGGAGTGTGCCCGCGGCTCGGGCGGACCCGATGTCCACCGGCGAGCCGCGATGAGCGGCTACAGAGAAAGAACGGGGAACCGCCGATGTAAACACGGCGGTTCCCCGCCCTGTCAGTGGGGCATGAGAGATCTACTGATCCCTGTCACTGGGATCAGTGAGATCTCTCATGCCCATGTTAGCCCAACCCCCCACAGTAAGAACACACCCAGGGAACACAGTTAACCCCTAGCTCTCCCCCTGCAGGTTAACCCCTTCACTGCCAATGACATTTATACAGTAATCAGTGGACATTTAAATTTCTGATCGCTGAATAAATGTCATTGGTCCCAAAAAAGTGTCAAAATGTTCCGACATGTCCGCCCCAATATCGCATTACCGCTAAAAATTGCAGATC
>BLSH010243128.1:443560-456321 GCA_018402905.1 Glandirana rugosa
ATCTATTTCGTGGACCTGGTCTTTTTTTCCAACAAGAACTCATCTATGTGGTCTTTTATTAAACTCTCCAGTAACTTCCCAGCTATAGAAGTTAAACTAACATGTCTATAGTTACTTGGTAAAGACTTTGATCACTTTTTAAATATGGGCACCACATTGGCCCTACTCCAATCCAGTGGTACTATTCCAATCATTAAGGAGTCCCTAAAAATTAGATCCAATGGCTTTGAAATGACAGAGCTCAATTCCTTTAGGATCCGTGGATGGATGGCATCTGGTCCAGGTGCTTTATCTACCTTTATTCTGTCTAAATACTTCTGGACCATTTCACTTTTGAGCCATTGTGGATCATTTGGGGCTGCGTCACTACCACCCCCATTATGGACATGAGCTCCCCCATGCTCCTTTGTATACACAGAGCTAAAGAATGTATTTAATAAGTTTGCCTTTTCTTTATCCCCAGTCACGCACTCTAGTTTATTTTGTAAAGGGCCTACATGCTCAGACCTGACCTTTTTACTATTAATATATTTGAAGAATTTTTTGGGGTTTATCCTACTATATTTTGCAATCTGTCGTTCATTTTGAATTTTTGCGTCCTTGATTTCCTTTTTACATATTCTGTTATATTCTTTGTAACATTTAAAAGATGATATTGTTCCTTCATTTTTATATTTTTTAAATGCTCTTTTCTTATCATTTATAACTTTTTAACTTTGGCTATGAGCCACATAGGTTTTATTTTTAGCCTTTTAAACTTATTGCCCATGGGAATATACTTTGCAGTGAGTTCGCATACAGTCTTTTTGAAAAATTCCCATTTCTGTTTTGTTTTCATCAATGCCAATATTCCCTCCCAGTCTAAATCCTGGAGAGCAGCCCTCATCCTTGTAAAATTTGCACTCTTAAAATTAAGTGTTTTTATCTTTCCCGTTTGTGTTTGCTGCTTGCAGCTTACATTTAATTAAATCATGCTATGGTCACTGTTACCCAGATGTTCTTTTATATGAATATTGGTAATAAGCTCTGCATGGTTTGAGATTACCAAGTCCAGCAAAGCGTCATTCCTAGTTGGGGCCTCAATAAACTGGACCATAAAATTGTCCTGTGATAGGTTTATACATTTTTGCCCTTTAACTGTCCCAGCAGTGCCATTACTCCAGTTAATATCCGGGTAGTTAAAATCCCCCATTATTATCACTGTCCCATCCCTTCCAGCTCTTTCCATCTGTGCAAGGAGCCAAGTCTCCACCTCCTCTTCAACACTGGGAGGTCTATTACAAACTCCAATATTAACCTTTGGATATGATAATCCTCAGTGACCCAGAGGACTCCTTTGCCTCCTCAAACATACACTGCATGGCCTCCCTGATTCTGCAAAGCCTGCGAAAAGACCTGAGGGTTTGTGGTATCAAGGAGAGGGATCATTACTGGCTGGCAACCCTTTTTGATCCACGTTACAAGGGTAAAGTTGCAGAGCTCATCCTGCCTTTGCAGAGGGAGCAGAGGATGAAACATTTTCAGGATAGCTTGAAGAAAAGTTTGTGCAATGCCTTTCCAGACCCTGTGTGGTTACCATTTATTGGTGCTGGACAAAAGGTTTCTGAGGCTTACTTCGGTCAGAGGAAGAGCGGTGGAGAAGGTGGCCTGCTGACCGATGCCTTTAAACAATTCTGAATGAATATCTTGGGGCAAGAGCAGACTTGGAGACCTTTCCAACTGAGCATCCACTGAGTTACTGGGTCTTGAGGATTGACCACTGGCAGGAACTTGCTCAATATGGAATCGAGCTACTGGCCTGCCCTGCATCCAGCGTGCTTTCTGAATGGACATTCAGTGCTGTTGGTGGGTTCATAACTTATCAAAGAGTGTGCCTGTCCACAGACTCCGTTGATAGACTCACATTTGTAAAAATTAATCAGTCCTGGATCAGCAGCTGTCAAGCCCCTGATGCTGATGTAAATGATGTAACTGACTGAATTTGCCAGGGATCTGGGATCCCTTGAAGGCTGCCTATGCTGCCTATCTTATTCCTCCTGAATCCTGATGATGCTAGCTTCCAATAATATTTTGGGTTTAGGGCACCACCAACTCCCAAGGCCCAAGTTTTCTGCACCCGTTTAACAGGGGCATGTCATTACAATTTTTAAAATAATTTTTAAAAGCAGTTCCTGTTCCTGCACTCAAGAGTAACTGTGAGGGGTTACAGTGTTCTGCAACCACCAACACCCAAGGCCCAATTTTTCCACACCTGTTTAATAGGGGCATGTCATTACAATTTTTGAAATCATTTTTAACAGCAGGGCCCGTTCCTGTGCCCAACAAGAGTAATTGTGAGGGATTACTCTGTTCTGCCACCACCAACACTCAAGGCCCAATTTTTCTGCACCTGTTTGACTGGGGCATGTCATTACAATTGTTTTAATAATTTACAATAGCAGGGCCTGTTCCTATCCAACAAGAGTAACTGTGAGGGGTTACAGTGTTCAATATTACCATCACTCAAGGCCCAATTTTTCTGCACCTAACAGGGGCATGTTATTACAATTTTTAAATCATTTTTAAAAGCAGGGCCTGTTCCTGCGCCCAACAAGAGTAATTGTGAGGGGTTACAGTGTTCTGCCACCACCAACACCCAAGGCCCAATTTTTCTGCAACTGTTTAACTGGTTCATGTCATTATAATTTTTAAAATAATTTACAACAGCAGGGCCCATTCCTGCACCCAACAAGAGCAATTGTGAGAGGTTATAGTGTGCTGCCACCACCAGCACCCAAGGCCCAATTTTCCTGCACCTGTTTAACAGGGGCATGTCATTACAATTTTATAGACTGCAGTCCCCATAGTATATATAATGCAGTTCAGACTATATGGTGCAATCAGTGTGGTATATATAACACAGTGTATTGAAGTGGTTAAGGCGAACCCTGTGACAGAATTAGGAAAAAAACAGCATGGGACCCCCCCAAAATCCAAACCAGGCCCTTCAGGTTTGTTATGGATTTTAAGGGGAACTTGGTGCGAAGGTTTTTTTAAAAACGGCGTGGGGATCCCCCCATAATCCAAACCAGGCTCTTCGGGTCTGGTATGGATTTTAAGGGGAACCCGCACCAAAATGTAAAAATAAATGGCATGGGGCCCCCCAAAATCCATACCAGACCCTTTTATGAGCATGCAAGCTGACAGGTCAGGATGGGGGGGGCGAGTGAGCGCCCCCCCTGAACCATACTAGGCCACATGCCTTCAACATGGGGAGGGTGCTTTGGGATCCATGTTAATGGGGACAAGGGCCTCTTCCCGACAACCCTAGTTGGTGGTTGTCGGGGTCTGCGGGTGGGGGGCTTATCAGAATCTGCAAGCCCCTTTTAATAAGGGGGTCCCCAGATCCTGGCCACCCCTATGTGAATGAGTATGGGGTACATTGTACCCCTGCTCATTCACCAAAAAAGGAGTGTAGTGTTACAAAAAACAGTAGGCAGTTTTTGACAAATCCTTTATTAAAAATGTCTTCTTCTCCAATTCTTTTCATTCTTCCTCTGGTCTTCCTCCATCTTCTCCTTCCCCACTTCTCCTTCTGGTCTTCTCCTTCTTCTTTCAGTCTTCCTTCGCTTCTTCCTTTCTCTTGTTGTCATCTTCTTCTTCTTCCTCCGCTGCCGCTCCCGCTGCTGACCATAGGCGACTCCCAGAATGGGCTGTCTTCATTTTGACAGTTGTTTTATAGGCAAGGGTGGAGCCACATGGTGACATAACCGTGTGACCTCACCCCCTTCTGATGTCATGTGCCATCAGAGGGGGCGGGGTCACCTGTTTAAGTCCCTGGGAGGCCCCAGCCTTACCTATAAAATAACTGTCAAACTGAAGACCGCCCATTCTGGGAGTCGCCTCTGGACAGCACGGCAGTGGCACTTGGAGAAAGAAGAAAAAAAAGTGGACGATGACAAGAGGAAGGAAGAAGCGGAGGAAGGAGAAGATGGAGGAAGACTGGAGGAAGAAAGAAGAAGAAACGGGGAAGAAGAAGACATTTTTAATAAAGGACTTGTCAAAAACTGCTTACTGTTTTTTTGTAACACTACACTCCTTTTTTGGTGAATGGGTAGGGATACAATGTACCCCATACTCATTCACATAGGGGGGCTGGGATTCCAATAAGCCCCCCGCCCGCAGACCCCGACAACCACCGGCCAGGGTTGTTGGGAAGATGCAAGGTGCTTTGGGGGGACCCCAAAGCACCCTCCCCATGTTGAGGGCATGTTGCCCGGCATGGTTCAGGAGAGGGGGCGCTCGCTCATCCCCTCCCTATCCTGACCTGCCTGGTTACATGCTCGGATATGGGCCTGGTTTGGATTTTGGGGGGACCCCCACGCCATATTTTTTAAACTTTTGGTTTGGGGTTCCCCTTAAAATCAATATCAGACGCGAAGGGCCTGGTTTGGATTTTGGGGGCCCCCACGCAAGTTTTTTAAAAAATGTTGGTGCGGGGTTCCCCTTTGGGTCTGGTATGGACTGGGGGCCCCCACGCAAATTTTTTCAGTGATCTTTGATCAATATTGCCGGAAGCCGGAAATACATTACAGCCGCGAGCAAGTTTAAAATAATTTTTTTCTTTAGAAATGTAATTTTGCTGCTGCACTGTTCTAAACATCACACAGATGCACCACTTTACAGGCAGACTAAGGGGACCCCCCAGGCATGATATTTAAAGGAATATTTCATTTTTATTTTTTCACTTTAAGCATTATTAAAATCACTGCTCCTGAAAAAAAACGATCATTTTAAAAACTTTTTTTTGCATTGATATATGTCCCATAGGGCAATACCCGGGTCCCCATACACTTTTTATGGCAATAGTGTGCATATAAGCATTTAAAATTAGCACTTTTGATTTTTCATATTTGTGTCCCATTGACTTTAATAGGGTTCGTGCGTTCGCACAAACGTATTGCCTGTTCGCGGTGTTCTGGTGCGAACCGGACCGGGGAGTGTTCGGCACATCCCTATTCAGCAGTATAAAATTGCCCAGCAAGAGGACTTTTTAATGAGGGAGAAGTGACCAAACTGTACAAGAGAGAGTACAGGCAGGTGCTATACTACAAGAAGAGACCACATGTGTTTTACTGCATGAATTACTAAACTGCAGCAGTATAAACTTGGCCAGCAGTACTACCATTTTAATGAACAATGTTAGGCCCAAATATACTATGGACAAGGAGCACAGGCTGAGGCTTTATTAAAAAATATTTTTTTTCCTAAAATCCAGCTCCCCTATGTACCAATATACCAGTGTTGCACAAAAATACAGGTTTTCTTTGGTTTTGAAGACCAGGCCTTACCGCCATCCATGGATGTAGTTTGCAGATCATTTCAGAAACTTCCTGGTATACAGAGGACTCACACACAGGGCGGAGAAACCAGTAAGACACAGGAAGGAGTTTTCCAGCTGTCCTCATTAGTACACATTCACCTATCAACTAAGTTTTACAGCATCTTTGGCATTCCTTCATGTGTGAATTTGCCTGACTTTCCCAATGTCCCTTCAGATGGGCTCAGGGTGCATGTTAAATTCCCTAGGGGCCACATGCAGCCCACGGGACACCCCTGATGTAGTGCAAGAGCCTGCCGGATTGGATACAGAGTGATTGGATAGATGGTGTGTCCTCCTATTATATAGTTTTGGTAAATCTAAAGGAGATTGTACAGAGATTGTACAATCAGGTTGTATAGTGTATGGCTCCATTTATACACCTAAAATTACCTAGTTGTGCTTAGTGTCATTCATTGTTAACATCACACCAAACACAGACGCATAGTGAGAGCAGCTGAGAAGATCATTGGTATCTCTCTCCCTTCCCTCCAGGATATTTATGGAACCCATCTCACTCGCAAAGCCCTCTGCATTGCGGGTGATCCCACTCACCCATCACACAGCTTCTTCAGCCTGCTGCCATCAGGAAGGAGACTGCGGAGCCTACGGGCCAGGACCAGCAGGTTGAAGGACAGCTTCATTCATCAGGCTGTCAGGAAGCTGAACTCGCTCCAGAACCTACCCCCCCTTCCCTCTTCTGCCTCAGGCATAGAACTATAACCCTCTACTACCTCATATGCCAACTTAATTTAAAGAACTGCTTTGGAGCCCTCTGTCACTCTGCCACTTGTTACCAGACCGATTCAGCCATTTTTGCACTAATTCTGTTACCTGCACTGATGTACACTTTACTGGTTTGCTCTCCATCTGCCATGTGCCTTGCATTGTGTTTTTTTATTTTAATTTACTTATTTTTATTAGTACTCTTTATTGTATAGTTGAATTATATAGTGTATTTTTTATTTTTATATTTATGTGATTTAGATCTTAGGTTCCACTGTTAGAACTACCTGTAAGCACCATGGATCCGAGAGAAATGTAATTTCAGTTCCCTGTATGTATGTACTGTACATGTGGAAGAACTGACAATAAAGCTTGACTTGACTTGACTTGAGAAGCAAACACACGTTTTGCCACATGAAAAAACAGGTGACAAATGCAGTAAAAAAGTCCAAAAATGTCCCATGAGCTACTTTGCCATGTGTAGCGCAGCCCATTGAAATCAATGGCCTGCCCTATGTGTGTCACTGGAAAAACGAGCCAAAAAACATGTGCTCCTACTACTCTAGGTGTGAATAGGCCCTGAAAGTGAAATTTGTGCGTTTACACAAGAACAATCAGGGGCTCCATTCCCATTTGTGTGTTTCCAAACGCATGACAAACTGCACAGAAAATGCACACTTTACCATGCGTTTCAGAAATGCTGCAAATGTGCATCGTGTTTGGGTTGTCATTACATGTTAAAGTGGAGTTCCACCCATTTAAAAGTCAGCAGCTACAAAAAGTGTAGCTTCTGACTTTAAAATAAATGGCTACTCACCTGTCCCACGCTCCAGCCGCCCGATGTCTTGCTCTTCTCCCCCTCCCGGCTGCACAAGCTGTGCTGCACTTTGTGAATGGCCAGGCAATCTTCTGGGACCTGTGATGTGTCCCAGAAGATTGCAGGGAGGGAGGGGTAGAGGTGAACTTCCGCTTGGCGCCAGGGGCGGAAGTGGGAGCGAGGTACCTATTAAAAATAAGTACTCACTCTCCCCCCCAACAAAAAATTACATGCCAATTGTGGCATATCAGGGGTCACCAGTATTTAAAACGCACCAACAGTAATGCACCATGCTCAGCTCCAAAAAAACTTCTGCAGCTTCTGTGGGACAATTGACAATTGTCAAGTGAATAGGCTGCCCTATGTGTGACGAGTGAAAACCCTTTAAAAGACCCAAAACAAACGCATGTGAGAATGTGAGTCTTCCTATGTGGAGATGTGAATGGGGCCTGACAACTGAGTGTCTCTGTCCATTCCCTTCTATGTACTTGTATAAAGATGGCCATACACTATACAATCTGATTGTACAATCTCTGTACATTTTCCTTTAGATTTAGCAGAACTATGGAATTTGTACTACAGGCCTTTTGTACTATGTCGCTGATGAGTAGGGTTGCCACATGATCCCTTTAATCCAGGACACATATGAATTACCCAGGTTCTGAGGCTAATTTAATGCAGATAAGGCACCAAGTGAGTTTAATTACCATCTTAATCAGCCACAGAACCTGTGTAATTAATATGTGTCCTGGATTAAAGGGATGATGTGGCAACCCTACTGATGGGAGATCTAAAGGAGATTGTACAATCAGATTGTATAGGAAGTGGGTGGAAGGTAGCATAGTAATGAGGGAGGTGTGGTCCAGAGTGGTGAGCACGCCCTCTTCTTTTATGCAACAAGGAAGTGAACGCTTTTGGGAGATGACCTAACAGGAAGTGAATGCTGATACACGATACAGGAAGTGATGTAATCTGAAAATCCATTTAAAGATTCAACAAGACTGACAAGATTAGAAATATCATGTGGGTAAGGTAAGAGAGAGAAAAGCACATTGGGATGACTGGGCCAGTAATGGCAATGGAAAATGCTTCTATTTATTATGAAAAGTGAAATTCTACCTGAAAAGGTGAACTTATCCTTTAACATACTGCAGACGATAAAGCAATGTAAAATTGAATAGTAGAAGGACAGTTTTAATCAGGGATAACAGGTGTATGCCCTAGCTTTTGTTTTATCTCAAAGTGGGTATAGTGAATGTGTGTGATCTCATGCTAATGTCAGGTTGTATTGGGCTACACAGTTTTTGCATTTTTTTTTTCTTTAACCACTTCAGCCTCAGAAGGATTTACCCCCTTAATAACCAGGCCACTTTTTGCGATACGGCACTGCGTTACTTTAACTTACAAATGTGCGGTTGTGCGACGTTGTACCAAAACAAAATTGATGTCCTTTTTTCTCTCAAATAGAGCTTTCTTTAGGTGGTATTTTTTGCGCTATTAACAAAAAAAGAGCAACAATTTTGAAAAAAAAAAACACAATGTTTTTTACTTTCTGCTATAAAACATATCCAATAAAAATATGTAAAAAATCAAATTTCTTCATCAATTTAGGCCAATTTGCATTCTGCTACATATTTTAAAAAAAATCCCAATTAGCGTAAATTGATTGGTTTGTGCAAAAGTTATCGCATCTACAAACTTTGGGACTCGGTGATCGTGATTAGTAGGAATCACATATCTCTCTCTTCCTCTATGACAGAAGGACAGTCTTCCTTCTTTACATAGACAGACTGCTGTTCTGTCATTCCCCCGAATGATCGCAGGTAGCCGGCGGCCATCATGGCTGCTGGATCCACTGATAGGCTCCCGCTGTGTCCAATCACAGTGGGAGCGAGTTGCCAGCGGAGCGCGCGCATGCCCCAGATCAGGAAGCGCGGACAATGTACAAGTACGTTGTTTCGTGCAGCCAGGCCACCCTGCCGCAGTAAATGTTCGGTGGGCAGTCCAGAAGTAGTTAAAATGATGCAACAGTGTGATGCTGTGAATAAAAGCAGGTTCAAAAACAGGTTGCCTGTGACAAATGAATGGGCTCATCAAATTAAAAAGGCCCTATCAACATAAAATAAAAATGAAAAAAAAAAAATCACAAAAAAGAAATTAAAATACCACCCCTGAAACAAAAGACACCCTCCCCCCACCCTTCATTTTCTTAAAGTGATACCTTGCAGAAAATAAACACAGTCTAACCTAAAAAAAGGTCCTACCAACATAAAGTGAAAAAACATATCCCCAAAATAATGGAAATTTTATAAAAACTTTCCCAATAAACAAAAGCCTATTTTGTAAGGGAAGCTATTTAGCAAATAATAAACCGTTTTCAATGAAAGGTACAGCAGCCAAAAGTGACCACTGACATCAAATCAAGTACAACACGAAAGACACAAAAGCTCCCAATAGTAAGAACAAAAAAAAAAAAAAGGCAACAGAGGTTAATTGCTCAAAGAGCTACTAATCAGAATAAAAGTATAGTTTCCAAACTGATCCCAATCTATCCCTATGCAGTTTGTAGGCTTTACCCATGCTTTCCCCTCAACAGCTTCCAGTTCACTGACGTTATGACTGCTTTGTGCCCCTTCCTTTCTAAGCCTATAGGCTGTAGATCAAAGGCCATGTAGTGCATTACAATTTTAAAGCAGAATTAAACCCTTCTATGCTTTGCAGTCAAAGAAGTGTTCATCTTAGACTATGCTTGATCTGCAGTTGTCAAAATGCTACACATGTGATCAGTTGTGACTGATGTGACTGGAGCACAACCAACTATGACAGTTTTTATTCACGGCATGTCTTGTATGTAATGGTTTTGGGAAGATATTAAAGTGAGGGGTTCAGTTGCACTTTAGTATATTCTTATGGGGGAATCTGCACATAATTTTGCTGGGTTTGTAAATGTCAAACCCGCAGGGGGCATGGCCGGCAGCGCGGAAGATGGCCGCAGTGTGAGACAGCTCCGCTCTGTGCAGCTCATCTAAGCGACATCCAGCAGTCCAGGAGCAGCAAAACCACCCACATCCAGTGGAGAAAAACTTCAGGACACCCCATGCCCAAGATGAGCAAAAGAATAACCCAGGAGGGGCCCCACAAACTGGCGGAATTCTTCACGCCGGCCCGAACGAACAGATCCCAAGATGTCGCCGCCGCAACGAACGGCTCGAGCAGCAGGCAACGTGACGGACAGCCAGGACAAAGAACGCTGATGCTGCCATCACCTCAGAGAGGACAGGCAAGTGTCCCACAGTCACCCACCCAAAGCCCACAAAAGTCTAGGCCCAGGCTAGACCCCATGCAACAGGCACTGCAGGAGGAGGAGGGGGAGGGGGACACAATGGAGGAGACACAGGAGGAGAACGACCCCATTTCCCAGTTCCCAACCACAGGGCAACCAATCATGGACACTACCCTTAAAGACATGTTGTTGGCGCTCCGCAGCACTTTACAGAATGATATGGTGTCAGTGGTTTCTGGGCTTAAGACATCTCGGAACTAGGCGAAAGAGTGATTATAATGGAGGATAAAATGTCGGACTTTACAGAGGCACACAATGACCTAGTTGACGCCTACAAAGAAGAGACAGACACCATCGACAAACTTAAAACAAAAATAGCTGATATAGAAGACCGTTCCAGAAGGAACAATTTGAAATTCAGGGGGGTCCCAGAATCAGTACAACCGGGAGACCTCAAAAAGTTTATCCAACAAATGATCATCTCCCTATTGCCAGAAACCCCGCCAGCTGAATTAATCATAGATCGGGCACACAGGCTTCCAAAACCCCCCTACCTCTCTGAACACATCCCCAGAGATGTGATAGCAAAGATCTACTTTTACCACGTAAAAGAAGGACTTCTGCAAGCATCCAGACGCCTAAACCCACTACCTGACCCATATGCGGTGGTGAAACTGTTCACAGACCTCTTGCAACACACGCTAGCAGCCCGTAAACAGCTCATTACAATTACAAAAGCATTGCAAAACCATAAAATACTGTATAAATGGGGGCCTCTCGCCAAAATCATCATTACCAGGGGCAACAGACAACATATAATCTCCCCGCTAGAGGAAGGCCTACACCTACTCAGAGAATGGAAAATCCTTCCACCACCCGAAGGGAAACAACAGAGAAGAACCAACATCCAACATGGGAAATGCATGGAAGACTCTACTGAGTGATGCATTGAAAATCAGACTGACTGTTCTACACCAATCACTTCCAATACACACACAAAAGAAGTAGACCCGCAGGTCCCTTCTACACACACAATAACTCCGGGCAATTTAAAAATAGAAGAGCCTGCATGGATGGGGCCAGAATGTTCCCCCCTCAAACCCCAGAGTATTGGCTGCTACTCGGTAGTCCATAGGATTACAAACCCTAGACTCCTTTTCTGTTTTGTTTAAAATGTTACAGTCCAGTAACAGTTCGGTTTTATTTTCTGTTTTATTATCCGAAATGATCCAGCATCAAATCATCCTACGCCAAAATAGAGCGAACGCTTCACACCGACTATGCAAATGGACTCTACTGCTTCATCCCACCTCTTGCACCAACAATCGAAAATCTCCTCAGGAAACCAAACATCAGCAAACTTCTCCAAGATCAACAACACAACCGGGTAAAGTACTTTTATTAATTACACACACTTGTCACAATGCTTCTAACACTAGTTTCCCTGAATGCCCATGGGTTAAATAGCCCCTTTAAAAGAAGGGCGACATGGAAAGAGGCCATAAAATTGCAAGCAGATGTGCTAAGTATTCAAGAGACCCACTTCCAGGACTCCAAAGCTCCGCTCTGCTCCCACAATATGTTCCCACACATCTTCAAAGCGAACGCCCCAGTAAAGAAGAATGGGGTTATGATCGCAATCTCCTCGAAAGTGACTTTCCAAAGGCAAAAATCCTAACAGACCCAAGGGGAAGATACGTAATATTAATATGCAGTATTAATAATGTAATATATACACTTGTAAACTTATATGCCCCCAATACTGGCCAACTAAAGTTTTTGAAGAATTTGTTTAAAAAAATAGAGAGGTGCCGGAAGGGTTTGCTCCTAGTGATGGGAGATTTCAACACAATAATTGATCCGACACTTGATGCATCCAAATCAAATTCGCGCCCAAGACAGACACTACAACAATTCATTAAAACTCAGCAACTGTAGAACCCGTGGAGGTGACTACATGCGGAAGAAAAAGATTTTACTTACTTCTCGGCACCACACGGGACGTACACAAGAATAGACCTAATCCTGACAGACCTAAATAGCTTATATAAAACCTTGGAAGCCAAAATACTCCCCATAACATGGTCTGATCACACACCCATAAAAGTGACGATTTCAGAAGACTCCAAAACCCTTCCGACATGCCTCTGGAGAAACAATGTATACTTATTTGCTAACCAATCCCATAGAGAAAGGTTACTAACCCAAATTGAGGAATTCTTCCAGCTCAACTCCACCCCAGACTCCACTACACCCACTATATGGTGTGCACACAAGGCCTATTGCAGAGGCCAACTGATAAAACTAGCAGCTAGAGACAGGAAAAAGAGACAAAAAGAAATGGTTGACGCACTTGCACTGATTAATGCATTGGAACATCAGCACAAAAATAAACATGACCCATCCACCCTTACAAAACTAACCAAAGCTAGAAATGACCTAAAATTGCTTATGATAGAAGATATGGAACATCAGACACACAAATTAAAGGCACTCCACTACTCACAGGGCAATAAAGCAGGCAAACTCCTAGCTTCCCAACTAAAACAACTTAGAATAAAAAACACCATGCCCTT
>BLSH010243128.1:523666-539026 GCA_018402905.1 Glandirana rugosa
ACCGTCACACCCGTCCACGGTTCAGGACGACCTTTTACTTCAGGTGTAGGGGTATCTCGAGCAAACGCCTTCCTTCGTACTTCACGAGGTTTTAGAGGACCATCTGTCGACGCAACTGGGACCTGAATTACTTCGTGTCACTTGGTTGTGGTCGTCTACTGTACCGAGGAGTCTACGTTGTAAACGAGATAGTCTTTTCTCCTGAAACCCGGTGACTCATTGTCTGGTCCAGACAAAAAGAAATCGGGTCCATTCTACGAAGACTACAACAAACAACAAGTCCTCGACGAACTGTTCTCCTTATGCTGTAAACTTCGGATACAGGGAAAAGGCCATTCAAAGGTGTTGGGGACTTTCACAAGGAGTGGACTGAGGCTGGAGTCAGTGCATCAAGAGCCACCACACACAGACGGATCCTGGACATAGGCTTCAAATGTCGTATTCCTCTTGTCAAGCAGCTCCTGAACAACAAACAACATCAGAAGCATCTTACCTGGGCTAAAGAAAAACAGACCTGGTCTGTTACTCAGTGGCCCAAAGTCCTCTTTTCTGATAGAGCAAATGTTGCATCTGAGGAGCCATGTCATCTGCTGGTGTTGGTTCACTGTGCTTCATTAAGTCCAGGGTCAACGCAGCTGTCTACCAGGAGATTTTGGAGCACTTCATGCTTCCTTCCGCAAACGAGCTCTATGGGGATGTGGACTTCATTTTCCAGCAGGACTTGGCACCTGCCCACACTGCCAAAAGCACCAAAAACTGGTTCAATGACTATTGGATTACTGTGCTTGATTGGCCAGCAAATTCGCCTGACCTGAACCCCATAGAGAATCTATGGGGCATTGCCAAGAGAAAGATGAGAGACATGAGACCCAACAATGCAGAAGAGCTGAAGACCGCTATTGAAGCAACCTGGTCTTCCATAACACCTCAGCAGTGCCACAGGCTGATAGCTTCCATGCCACGCCGCATTGAGGCAGTAATTGTTGCAAAAGGGGCCCAAACCAAGTACTGAGTACATATGCATGCTTATACTTTTCAGAAATCTGATATTGTTCTATGTACAATCCTTCTTTTATTGATTGCATGTAATATTCTAATTTTCTGAGTTTGTGGATTTGGGTTTTTTCATGAGCTGTAAGCCATAATCATCACAATTATGACAAATCACTGCTTGAACTGTCTTGCTTTGCATGTAATGAGTCTATCTCATATATTAGTTTCACCTTTTAAGTTGCATTACTGAAATAAATGAACTTTTGCACGATATTCTAATTTTTCGAGTATCACCTGCATGTGCATGCGCTCACCCAGGGTCTTTGAGTTGACGCAGTATTTTATTTTATTCACTACATGGATTGCCGCTTCCCCTCCTTATTACAGTTGATATACATGCTTTTACCTTTTTTAAATAGCATACAGTTGTGCTCATAAATTTACATACCCTGGCAGAATTTATGATTTCTTGGCCATTTTTCTGAGAATATGAATGATAACACAAAAACATTTCTTTCACCCATGGTTAGTGTTTGACTGAAGCCATGTATTATCAATCAACTGTGTTTACTCTTTTTAAATCAGAATCTACCCAAATGACCCTGATCAAAAGTTTACATACTCCAGTTCTTAATACCGTGTATTGCCCCCTTTAACATCAATGACAGCTTGAAGTATTTTGTGGTATTTGTGGATGAGGCTCTTTATCTTCTCAGATGGTAAAGATGCCCATTCCTCTTAGCAAAAAGCCTCCAGTTCCTGGAAATTCTTGGGCTGTCTTGTATGAACTGCACATTTGAGATCTTCCCAGAGTGGCTCAATGATATTGAGGTCAGGAGAATGAGATGGCCACTCCAGAACCTTCACTTTATTCTGCTGTAGACAATGACAGGTTGACTTGACCTTGTGTTTTGGATCATTGTCATGCTGTCCAAGTTCAAGTACGTCCCAATGCGCAACTTCCTGGCTGATGAATGCAAATGTTCCTCCAATATTTTTTGATAACATACTGCATTCATCTTTCCATCAATTTTGATCAATTTCCTGTGCATTTGTAGCTCACACATCTCCAAAATATTAATGATCCACCTCCGTATTTCACAAGCCTTGTTGACTCCTCTCCAAATGTTGCATTTATGGTTGTGGCCAAAAAGTTCAATTTTGGTCTCATCACTCCAAATGACTTTGTGCCAGAAGGTTTGAGGCTGGTCTTTGTGCTGTTTGGCATATTGTAAGCGGGATACTTTGTGGCATATGCGAAGTAATGGCTTTCTTCTAGCTACTCGACCATGCAGCCCATCTTTCTTCAAATGTCTCCTTATTGTTCATCTTGAAACAGCCACACGACATGTTTTCAGAGAGCCCTGTATTTCACCTGAAGTTACTTGTGGGTTTGTCTTTGCACCTGGCGGTTGTGGCAATAATTTTAGTTGGTCTACCTGACGTGGTTTGGTTTCCACAGAACCCTTCATTTTCCACTTCTTGATTAGAGTTTGAACACTGCTGATTGGCATTCTCAATTCCTTGGATATCTTTTTATATCCCTTTCCTGTTTTATACAGTTCAACTACCTTTTCCCGCAGGTCCTTTGACAATTCTTTTGCTTTCCCTATGACTCAGAATCCAAAAACGTCAGTGCAGCACTGGATGAAAGATGCAAGGGTCTGTCAGGAGTCCAGTAACTCATTGACCTTTTATACACACACTAATTACAAGCAAACAGATCACAGGTGATGATGGTTACATTTAATAGCAATTCAAACCCCTTTGTGTCAACTTTTGTGCTTGCTATCAGGCCAAAATCAAAGCAGAATCCTGCACTTTGAAAAGATTTTTATTTATAAATCCTTAAAGCTCTTTAGGGGTTGAATATTTCTGATTGCAAGTGTATGTATTTTTTACATTTTTATGGTATTTATGGATATAGATTTTTTTTTTCTTTAAGCATCCCAGCCTGTATTACGTTTATTTATCTATTTATGTATCCATTTTCTAATAGTAGTTCCCTGATAGAATTCACCACTTGCTACACATACAATATCTCAGCCCACATTCATCAGCTAGGAGGGTTAAACACCAAATGGGACACGGGTCACTGAAATGTGAGAAGTGCATGCTGTTACTTCCTGCCCATGGACTTCTACAGATAATCTGAGGTATTTATCACAAAAAAATGCATGTTGACCAGATGCCCAGGGGGGGCAGAGAAGTTGAAGACAGGGGCAGAAATGATTTTGATACCTGGAGTTGGGCTTTAAGAATACCTCAGAAATACTGAAAATAATTAAACACATTTTATATCAGAGAATATAAAAACATTGATATCAAAACTAGCAATCTTTTCTTGTGCTATTAAAAGTGAACAGCAAGTTTAGGCTTTTAAAAGGATGTTTAGGTAGAAGTATTATTAGTGCCTGCAGGGTGTTATAGAGGGATAATTAAAGCTCCTCCATGGTGGAAGAAGCAGGAAAGCTTCTTACAGATACTGCATGTGCTTTTTTTTTTTACTAGGAGCTTTGCTGTAATGAAACTCTTTATCTCAAATCTCTGACAGATTTCTGCAAGGCATGACAAACTTTTTCATTCTGAAAAACTCTTTTGTTGTCATATTTAAACTTTAAATTACTCTTAAGCTAGCCATACATGAATCAAAACTTAACCAGTTAAGCAGGGACCAGCCAAATTTTGATCCATTAGTGGCCATCGTAGTTGAATAGAAGCTGAACTACTAATCCTGTTGGTATTTTCTTGCTCAATCAGCACTGCAGGCTATAGACTGTAGCGCTTATCTGTGTATTCTAAGGGCAGGGGAGTCCCCTTGCTGTCCTCTTACTGTCAGAATACAGTGACACAGTGGGGACGATTCTTGCATCCACATTGCATGTGTGGATGGAGGAATCAGGTAAAAGTTTTTCATTCAAAAAGCATGTTGAACAAAAAAGTTCAACACGCTGGTTGAATGAAAAAATTGACCTTGCAGATAAAAAGTGTAGCTGTTGACTTTTAATAAATGACTACTCAACTGTCCCACGGCCCAGCAATGTGGCCACCTGATGTCTCGCTCCTCTCCCCTTCCCCTTTGCGGTGCCAGCATAGCAAGTGTGGACGCCTGGCCACGATGCGCGTTGCGAATGGCTGGGCAATCTTCTGGGACCTGTGACTTGTCCCAGAAGATTGCAGGGAGGGAGGGGGGAGAGGAGACCTATGAAAACTGGGTACCCGCTCCCCCCCCAAAGAAATGACATGGCAATTGTGGCATGTCAGGGTGTCACCATCACTTAAAGTGAAAGTTCCACTTTTGGTTGGAACTCTGCTTTAAGCACTTTTGGTAAGCTGCACTTTCAACCAGAGAGACAAGACAGTTTTTAAAAAAAAATATTGTCCTGACTCATACAGAGTATTTAAAGTGTTAACAAAAAAAAAAACAGATCCTGTTCCCTTAAAGCATGTTATATAGCACAGTACTTGTGCTGTGTCATTTGGCCCCTTGTATCACATGTAGTACCTGTCTGATCCTGCCTGGTTCTGCCTTACCCCCTGCATGCTCACTCCAAAATATCATGGCTACAGAGCACTGACACCGGAGTCAGTACGTGCCTCCATCATCTGCTGCCCTGCTCTGTGTCTCCTGTGTTCTCTCCCTCCCTCCTCTCCCCCTCCCCTCTCTGAGTGTCTGATCGTGTCAGCTCCACTCCTGCTGCTTTCATACTAAACATGAAAAGCCCCCATCCCTTCTGTATTAGAACAATAAGTTCCCCTGTGTCTATGTTATATCATAAATATGCTTATCTGTATAGATAACACTCCGTCTTCCTGCGGTCATGCGACTCCTCAGCTCAGTCTCTCCTCTCTCCTCAGCTGATGTCAGCTGCACTGCCCCCCCCTTGGAACTCTCAGCTGGCAGAGGAGAGGAGAGAAGAGGAAACTGATTATAGCGGTGTGTTACCAGCACAGATAAGTATATATGATATAACACAGACACAGGGGAACTTATTGTTGTAATACAGAAGGGATGGGAGCATTTTAAACAAGTGACTTAACAACCACTTTAAGCACGATTACTATGCTGATGAGTGAAGATGCCAAGAGTGTAATTTGAGTTGCATTTGTTCACCAAAATATTTTATACACTGCAGACACAATGTTTAAGCACTTTTAGGCCACATTTTGCACAAGACTAAAGGTCAGCTTTTAAAGAACTTGCTAACTACTGTAAAGCATTGATGAGGCAGCATGTCTGCCATGTGGCACATTTGTTGCTTCCTCTGTGATGGAAGCATGATATCTGCGTTTTTCCCCATGTATCATGATTAGAGTTGAGCGAACACCTGGACGTTCGGGTTCTGCGGGTCCGAACGAACTTTGGGAAAAAGTCCGGGTTCGGCACCGAACGTTGCCCGAACGTTATCTCAGACCCCGAACCCCATTGAAGTCAATGGGGACCCAAACTTTTAGGCACAAAAATGCCTGTAACAAAGTCCTGGCAAGTGCTAGAGGGCTGCAAAAGGAAGTAAAATGGGGGTAAGAGTAGGGCAAGTGCCCTACAAAAAAATGGGGATAGGGAAAATAAATTAAAATCAAATAAACTAGATGGTTTTTGAACAATAATGTGTCACTTACAGCTGCAGCTAGAACCTCTCCCTTTAGAACTAGGAGATGATTTCTGAACAATAATCTGTCCCTCTAAGCAGAAGCCTCTACCTAGTGCAGTCAGATTACTCAAAGCAGCAGTGTGAAATCTTAAATTACTCCCACAATCTGATCGTTGTGTACGATCCCACAATCTGATCGATGTGTACGATCGTAACGATCATTGTGTTATGAATAGTGTTGAGCGAACCCGGACTGTAACGTTCGGGTCCGTACCGAACCTTGGGGTGTCCGGGACCCGGACCCGAACACGGACGTTTCAAAAAACGGTCGGGTTCGGGTTCCGGTAGTCGATCACGCATGTTGAATAGCTGCAGGGCAGCCAATCAACAAGCGTTTCACTGGTTTGCCCTTAGAAGCTATCACAGCCATGCCTACTAATGGCATGGCTGTGATTGGCCAGTGCATCATGTGACCCAGCCTCTATATGAGGCTGGAGTCACAGTGGTGCATGTCACATGCTCTTTGGTTAGTGTAGGGAGAGGATGCTGCCGGCTTTTTTGTGAGGGACAGATTGCAGGCATTTTAACATCTGATCCTGCATCCTGAGATGACTACTACTGTTGCTCTGAGGGACATATTGCAGAAATCTGAGATTTCACATACTGCTGCTTTGAGTGACAAATTGCAGATCAAACTCTGCATAACACAACGATCGCTACGATCGTACACAACGATCAGATTGTGGGAGTAATTTGAGATTTCACATACTGCTGCTTTGAGTGACAGATTGCAGATCAATTGCATTTGCTAGAGCATAGCCAACAATAATTACCAGTACGTAGGTGTATCACATATCAGGCGGTTTGTAGGCAGCTTGTATTGCTGCTGTATTTCGGTCAGGTGAACACTTACTAGGTATTACTGCTTTAAGTGATCACACACTTATAGCCTGCCACAAAATATCCTGGAAGCCAAGGTACCTAACTAGGAACTGTTGCACCACCACCACTAGCGATGGGCCGAACACCCCTGGTTCAGTATGCCCCAGAACACCGCGAACAGGCAATAAGTTTGTGTGAACACGTGAACCCCATTAAAATCAATGGGATAGGCCATAGCCAGCTCCACCGAAGAACCTGCCATAGTCCCTTTAGATGCCGAAAAGGCGTTCAATAATGTCAGTTTCCGTGGGCTTGAGCTGGTCCTATCAAAGCTTGGCTTTTCGGGACCCTTCCTACACCTCATACAAGAAATGTACTCCGCTCCCACAGCCCTGTAGTCGCAGAGGGCCTCCTCTCTAGCACCATCCGACTTCACAGAGGAACCAGACAGGGCTGTCCCCATCCCCTCTTCTATTCAATCTGGCAATAGAACCCCTCTCCCACTTCCTAACCTTTTACTCAAACCTCCACAGTGTTAAAATAGGCAACCAAGAACTTCGTGCTGCGATGTTTGCCAATGATATTTTAATCTTTACCTCTAAACCAAGAAGCGACATTCCACGTATAAAAGATATTTTCACCACATTCAGAGCTTGCTCAGGCTTGAGAATACATTTCTCGAAAAGCAAAGTACTCCCCCTTTTTCATTCCTGTCCCCCTAGCTGGGCTCCCCACTCGCTCTTCTCCATCTCCACAAACCACATCACATACCTGTGGATCAAAATAAGGAAAACGCCTTCATCCAGTTACCATCTTAGCTTCCTCCCCACGATACACAAAATCATCGCAGAACTAGAGAATTGGGCACTCTCTCCCTCTCACTATTTGGGAGATGCCACCTGTTCAAAATAGTAAGTTTTCTAAAACTGCTATACCCCTTCAAACAATCCCACTGTTACTAAAATGCATAGACATACAAAAGCTATTCAAGGCTATATCTCGCTTTATTTGGAAAGGGCGCAAACCCTGAATATCCCTGCAGTAGTTATTCCTGCCCAAGCATTGCGGAGGTATAAACCTTCCGAACATTAGACTGTACAAGTAACATCTCCTGTCTCCTGAGAGTGGGGTTAGACTGGACGACGAGATCCTCTAAATACTCTAATTATGACCTGGAGTCTCAAATGTCGTACCCTTATAACCTGTCCTCATTGCTGCACTGTGGGATCAACTCTATTCCTCCCAACCTGAAACAAAATCTTCTCATAGGAGATACAGTGGTAACATGGAGAGAGACATGGAAAATCCTAGGAGTCTCTCCCCATACATCTAGCCATCTCCCAATTTATGGTCACCCAATGTTTCCACAGGTGCAGCACTGTCAAATCCAATCCACCTGGGCCTCGCAAGAACTTGACAACTTTGTCCAACTATTTGATGAACCCTCCAGCATGCCAAAGACTATTGGACACATCTTTCGCTCGTATGACCTACCTACCCACCATAGCTTGATCACTCATCAAGCCATCAGCTTTGTGGCCAGCCTATGTCCCTCAAAGGACCTACGGTTCAAGCCTTCACTGATAGATACTTTCCTGGAGCTAAACTGCCACAAAATCTCCGAACTATACAAACCCCTACTATCCCTTCCAAAGTCAGTTGCTAAACAGACCCCATCCAAAGCCTGGAATAGAGATCTAAAATCCTCAGATGCACTTGAAAGCATTTTATTGGGTTACAATACCATGTGTGTATATGTGTTAAACAAATTCTGGCGAGAGCAGTTCAAAATTGCTCATCGAGCATACATCACCTGCACTCTAAGAAGTTCCCGATGGATCCCTCTGTCCACTCTGCAAAACCCACAAACCATCACTACTACACAAGTTATGGTCCTGCCCACATATTTCGCAATACTGGAACCAAGTTGAACTTTTTGTGGCTACCTTCATCGGCCTTCCACTTCATGGAAACATCTTTCTTCTACTTTTCGGCTCATTTGATCCTCTACTCCAGACTTCGTCCAAAACTGAAACTAAACTCCTGCACCACAACAAGGCCTGGCTCTCCATTTGCTACATGGCAGCCAGAAGGGCTATCCTAAAGTCTTGGACATCTTCTTCCCCTCCTTTGATAAACGATGTAAAGATCGATTTGGGAAACCTACTCAAGTTAGACGAATTGGACTTGTCCTCCTCTGACCATCATAAATCCTTACAATTTCATCGAAAATGGGCCACATATATATCGAGACAGATGCCTCCCCACTAACAATGGCTTTTCTGGATTTAAAAAAGAAAGGATCTCTGTGTAGATTAAGGAACAATACATATCTATTAGGCATAAGCATTTCCTAGTGTCTATTGTCTACAACAGGATGTGAAGTTATGCTATTCTTTTTTCCCTTCTCTAAGTTTTTCTCATGTATTCCATATAGACTGAGTGAATAATTTTGTCTGACCCACATGACAAAAATGACCAGGCCCACTTCCCTCCCTTCCCACCACCCCCCCTCCCCCCTCCCCCCCACAATCCCAACGGGTGGTCAGTATATCATCAGATACCTCTTACAGGTATAGCTCTTGTATCATTATATTGTTTCATGACCCAAATATACTGTACATCATCTTCTATTGTTATCAACTTGTTATGTATTAATGTGTGAATATTTCAAAACATTTTCTTTCAAAAAAAAAAAAAAAAGCCTATGGGACACGAACAGGAAAAATCGAAAGTGCTAATTTTAAAGGCTTTTATGCAAGTTATTGCCAAAAAAAGTATATGGGGACCCGGGTACTGCCCTAGGGGATAGGTATCAAAAAAATAAAAGTTTTTAAAACAATTGTTTTTTCAGGAGCAGTGATTTTAATAATGCTTAAAGTGTAAAAATAAAAATGAAATATTCCTTTAAATATCGCGCCTGGAGGGCCCCCTTAGTCTGCCTGTAAAGTGTCTGTGTGATGTTTAGAAGAGTGCTGCAGCAAAAGGATATTTCTAAAGAAAAAAAGTAATTTAAACTTGCTTGCGGCTGTAAAGTATTGCCGGCTCCTTGCAATATAGATCAAAAATCACTGAAAAAAAATGCGTGGGCATCCCCTCCAGTCCATACCCGGCCCTTTGGGTTTAAAAAAAATTGCGTGGGGGTCCGCCCAAAATCCAAACCAGGCCCTCGTTTGAGTATGCAACCTGGCAGGTTAAGATAGGGAGGGGACAAGCGAGCGCCCTCTCCTGAACCATACCAGGCCACATGAACTCAACATGGAGAGGGTGCTTAGGACCCCCAAGCCATTTAAAAAAAAAATTGTCACGGGGTTCCCCTTAAAATCCATACTAGACCCGCAGGGCCTGGTTTCGATTTTGGGGGGACCCCCACGCAATTCGTTTTTAAAATGTTGACGCAGGGTTCCCCTTAAAACCCATAACAGACCCGAAGGGCTTGGTATGGATTTTAGGGAGGACTCCATGTCATTTTTTTCCTAATTCTGTCATAGGGTTCCCCTTAACCACTTCAATACACTGTGTTATATATACTACACTGACTGCACCATATAGTCTGAACTGTATTATATAAACTACGGGGACTGTACTTTATAAAATTGTAATGACATTCCCCTGTTAAACAGGTGCAGAAAAAATGGACCTTGGGTGTTGGTGGTGGCAGAACACTGTAACCCCTCGCAGGAACGGGCCCTGCTGTTGTAAATTATTTTAAAAATTGTAATGACATGCCCCAGTCAAACAGGTGCAGGAAAATTGGGCCTTGGGTGTTAGGGGTGTTGGTGGTGGCATAACACTGTAACAGTTACTCTTGTTGGGCGCAGGAACAGGCCCTGCTGTTAAAAATTATTAAAAAAATTGTAATGCCATGCCCCTGTTGAACAGGTGTAGAAAAATTGGGCATTGGGTGTTGGGGGTGCCCTGAACCCAAAATATTGTTGGAAGCTAGCATCATCAGGATTCAGGAAGAATAGGATAGGCAGCATAGGCAGTCTTTAAGGGATCCCAGATCCCTAGCAAATTCAATCAGTTACATCAGCATCAGGGGGCTTGATAGCTGCTGATCCAGGACTGATTCATTTTTATAAATGTGAGCTTATCAATGGAGTCTGTGGACAGGCGCACTCTTTGATCCATTACAAACTCTCCTGCAGCACTGAATGTCAGTTCAGAAAGCGCGCTGGATGCAGGACAGGCCAGTAGCTCGATTGCATATTGAGCATTTAAGATCCGGCCAGTGGTCCATCCACAAGACCCAGTGGATGCTCAGTTGGAAAAGTCTCCCAGTCTGCTCTTGTCCTAGATATTCCTGCACCATATAATGCAGATGCTGCCGATGGTTGCTTGAACCTAGCAGCCCTGAGCGCTGAGGACTGAAGAATTGTTTAAAGGCATCGGTCAGCTGTCCACCTTCTTCACCACTCTTCCTCTGACCGAAGGAAGCTTCAGAAAAACATTGTCCAGAACCAGGAAATGGTAACCTCCCAGGAACAATATAACCTCAAAACAATATGCTGTCTAAATGACCCCACATTCCATAATTAAGTGACAGACAAGAACAAGCAACAGGACTTTAAAGGTACAGATGCAATGCATTAACAAAGAAGATTCATTAAAAATTATTAATTTTATTAAATATTTTTTAAAAAAGAGAGAAAGGAGTTAGGTGCATGACAGTTATACAGCATTAACAACTTTAGTGGCGTTGTCTTAATGGACATAGCATGTTGGCACAGTTCCCGGTACAGTTCAACGGTACAGGCTTTCTCAATTGATGCTGTCCACTGATATAATATAGACTTCTGTGTATATGCTGTCAAGAGCTCCCACTTGTTCCACATTCCAACATTAGAAATACTTGGCAAAATAGTATTTTAAAAAATTCTTAGATGATAAAGCCACTGAAGCCACAAGATCTGATTAACTGAGGTATCAAGGAACCAGACAGTTTACCCTGCAGTGTGTGACAACATTTGAGGATACACGTCTACAAAACAGGAGGAAGGAATGCGGTATCAGTGTTCGCAATAGGTGTGTGTATCCTCACACACCTATTGAGGACGCTGATACCATGTTCCTTCATCCTGTTTTGGAGACTTGTATCCTCAAATGTTGTCACGCACCTCAGTTCATCCGATATTGTGGCTTTGGTTTTATCATCTAGGAATTTTTAAAAATAATGTTTTGAAAAGTATCTCTAATGTTGGAGTGTGGGACAAGTGGGAGCTCTTGAAAGCATATACACACAAGTCTGTATTATATCAGTGGACAGCATCCCTTTAGAAAGCCTGCACCGTTAGGCGAAACATGTCGGGAACCGTGCCAACATGCTATGTCCACTAAGACGATGTCGCTAAAGTTGTTAATGCTGTATCACTGTCATGCATGTAACTCCTTTCTCTCTTTTTAAAAAAAATATTTAATACAATTAATCATTTTTAATGAATCTTTTTTGTTAATTCATTGCATCTGCGCCTTTAAAGTCCTGTTCTTTCTCCTTGTCCGTAACCTCCCAGGGTCTGGGAAGGCGTTGCACAAACTTTTCTTCAAGGTATCCTGGAGATGTTTCATCCTCTGCGAAGGCAAGATGAGCTCTGCAACTTTAACCTTGTAACATGGATCAAGAAGGGTTGCCAGCCAGTAACGATCCCTCTCCGTGATACCACAAACCCTCTGGTCTTTTCACAGGCTTTGCAGAATCAGGGAGGCCATGCAGCGTATGTTTGAGGAGGCATGAGAGTCCTCTGGGTCACTGAGGATGACATTGTCAGCAACTACCTCTTCCCAGCCACGTACAACTCCATGGGTTTCTGGGGACTGAAAACCAACCCTTGAAGACTGCTGCGTGTTATCCGCTACATGCATGCTGACACAATACTTCTCCTCCTCTTCTTCCTGTGTGTTTGGAGGCCCTGCAGGAATGCTATCTGCATAAAGGGGGCCTTGAGAGGAAAGGAAGTTCTCCTCTTCCTCCCGCTGTTCTGCCTCAAGTGTCCTATCCATGATTCCTCGAAGCGTGTGCTCCAGCAGGAAGACTAGGACAGTGTCACTGATGCATGCATTGTCGCTGCTCACCATCCTTGTGGCCTCCTCAAATGGTGACAGGACAGTGCATGCATTCTTGATCAGTAGTCACTGGTGTGGCGAAAAGAAGCCAAGCACCTGCCATACTCACACAGGTACTCATTGATGGCCCTCTGCTGTGCATGCGGCCGCTGCAGCATTGCCAATGTTGAGTTTCACCTGGTGTCACAAATGAGGCGTTCGGTGGGCAGGCTGAATTCCCACTGAATGTCAGCCAGCCGAGCACTGGCATTGTATGACCACCGGAAATGACCACAGACTTTTCTAGCCAGCCACAGAATATCTGATAAGCCTGGATACCTGGTCAAGAAACGCTGCACCACCAAATTCAGGGCGTGTCCCAAGCATGGAACATGTGTCCAGTGTCCCTGTCAGAGGGCAGAGAGAAGATTGGTGCCACTTTCGCATACAACCATTCCTGGCTCAAGCTGCCGTGACGTCAACCACTTCTGATCATGCCCCCGCAGAGCTGACAGAATCTCTGCCCCGTGTGGCTCCGGTCCCCTAGACAGACCAACTGCAGCACCGCGTGGTATCTTTTAGCCTGACTGTTTGCAGCCCCTTGAACACTTAGGGAGCACTGCTGGTTTAAAGGACACTTCTGTAGAAGAGGCCACAAAGGAAGAAAAAAAGGAAGGGGCGGAGGAAACAGATGTGGCCAAATCACCACCATTTTTTTGGAAGCGTGGTGGTGGAACTAGCTCCAACACTGAACCCTGTCCTGCATCCTTCCCAGCTGCCAGCAGAGTTACCCAGTGTGCTGTGAAGGAAAGGTAACATCCCTGACCATGCCTGCTGGACCATGAGCCAGCGATAATATGAACCTTGTTGCTGACCACCAAAACATTGCCTTCCACACGATGGTAGAAAGCTGGAATTGCCTTACGTGAAAATAAATTTATTTTTGGAACCTGCCACGGTGGTACAGCACATACCACAAATTCACAAAAGGGGTCAGAGACTACCAGCTGAAAAGACAGCAGTTGACAGTTCAGCAACTGGGGAAGGGAAATTTGCCTGCTGAAATCAACTGGTGATGTACTGCTAGCAGATTGGCTGCACGAACTTGTGCCACCCATTGCTGTACCTTCATTCCTCTCAGTGCAGGCTTTTGAGAGGACTGGAGGTATAGTAGGGGTTGAGGTCACAGATGAGGAGCAAGGAGAAGTCTGCTTTGTTTTATGATGCGGGTCTTTTAGGGGCTGTTGCCAACGGACTGCACGGTAGGTCGTCATATGTCCTGTCAAGCATGTGGTGCCCAAGTGGCCGCTTTTCTGGCCGCGCTTGATGCGCTTCAGACATAGATTGCAAACAACAACGGTGCTATCTACTGCACAAGTGTTGAAAAAAGCCCACACCATTGAACTTTTGGAAGTCAACGGGGAGTCAGCAGCGCCCTGCACCTGTGGAGCTCTGTGGTGTGTTGAATAGGGTGGCTGCCCTTAAGCTGGCCCCTGGTGGACATCCTGCCTTGTTAGAGTGGTGACTCCTTCTCTCTTCTCTCAGGCACCCAAGTACAGTTCAATGTCATCATCCCCTCCCTCCTTGTCACTGGAGCAAACTTGGCAGTATGCTGCAGCTGGGGAAACATGACGGCTAGTTTCTTGTCCTTCTGTGGCACCCCCTCTCTCTAGGCTCACATTACTCCCTTCCTCAACCTGGGAACCAACATCAGAGCCTTCAAATTGCTGTGCATCCTCCATCAGCATGTAACCAACACTATGGTCGAATAATTCTGGTAACTCCTCTGTGCATGATGGTGAGGCTACGAAAGGAGTAAATGTGGACAAGGATCCGGTGGAATAGGCAGCTTTGGCAGCTGCGTTGGAAGACCAACTAGTATGAGTCTGGGTGACAGGATGAGGAGGATGAGGATGGCTTAGTTATCCACTCCACTAACTCTTCTGCATGCAGAGGAGGCACCGTGTCCGCCACCACCACTTTTCACTGTAGACACAGAGGCTGCTTGCCCTCTTTAACCACTTGCTTACTGGGCACTTAAACCCCCCTCCTGCCCAGACCAATTTTCAGCTTTCAGTGCTCTCACACTTTGAATGACAATTACTCAGTCATGCAACACTGTACCCATATGAAATTTGCGTCCTTTTTTTCACACAAATAGAGCTTTCTTTTGATGGTATTTAATCACTGCTGGGTTTTTTATTTTTTGCGCTATAATTAAAAAAAGACCGAAAATTTTGAAAAAAAAAAACACATTTTTCTTCGTTTTTGTTATAAAATTTTGCAAATTAGTAATTTATCTTTAGAAATTTTGACCAAAATTTATAATGTTACATATCTTTGGTAAAAATAACCCAAATTAGTGTATATTATTTGGTCTGTGTGAAAGTTAGAGGGTCTACAACATATGCGGCAAATCACTGAAAATTAATCACACCTGATGTACTGACGGCCTATCTCATTTCTTGAGACCCTAACAAGCCAGCAAAGTACAAATACCCCCCAAATGACCCCTTTTTGGAAAGAAGACATTCCAAGGTATCTAGTAAGTGGCATAGTGAGTTTTATGAAGTTGTCATTTTTGCCCACAATTCTTTGCAAAATGAAGATTTTTTTTTTCTCAACAAAATTATCATTGTAACAGGTTATTTCTCTCACATGGCATATGCATACCTCAAATTACACCCCAAAACACATTCTACTACTACTCCTGAGTATGGCAATACCCCATGTCTGGGACATTTTTACAGTCTGGCCACATAGAGAGGCCCAACATTGAACTAGCACCTTCAGGTGTTTTCGAAGCATAAATTACACATCTCATTTCTCAACCACCTATTACACTTCTGAA
>BLSH010243128.1:588434-615473 GCA_018402905.1 Glandirana rugosa
ACTACCACTTTTCCCATCCCCCACCACTACTGCCACCCATTCCATCCCCCACCAGCTTGTCCTGCAATGAAAGCTGGCTTTTCCTCCTCTCCCTTCTGCAGGCATTCAGCGGCTACAGGAGGAATATGGAGGGGATCAACCCCTATATATTCCGACCCGGCTGCCCCTCCTATCCAGGTCCTGCTGCACCCGGGCCCCAGGATCAGTGGGAAGAGCCCTGGCCGGGGCTAAGAAGGCCCTTTGTGGTTTATTGCACCGGGACCCTTAAGGTTCTAGTTACACATCTGCTTTGGGTCATTGTCATGTTGCAAGGTAGGCTTTCTTCCTTTTTCCTAAAAAATGTGATGGTATTTTGCTCCATCCATTTTTCTTCTATCCTGACAAGTGCTCTAGTCCCTGCTGCATACATCACTCTTGTATGTGTAGAGACAATTCCAAGTGTAGAAATAATTCAGAATGTTGAGAAAGGCCTCCATAAAAATAAAACCATTTAAATGCTATAATAATGAAGGGTAAGCAGAAAGGTTTGGTTCAAAATTTTGTGCCTGGTCAGCAAAGCAAATTTTTACCGCTTCTCCAAGCTCTAGATGATAATAGCCAAGGACAGATCAAGCATATTTATCCAGAGTATGTAAATTACTATTGCAAAGCAGTAGTTGAAATTGTTTAAAAACAACATAGTAGAATGAATATCCCTTGAATTACAGTGCAGTATTAATCCTCCATGTCAAACCAGAAATGCTGTATTAAGATGAGTCTTTCTATTACAGCCATATTTCAAATGTACAAAAGCACCTGTATAAAGACATAAGAACAAAAGGCTATTCTATCTGCAAGTGGATATGCACACCAGCTGTGCTTTTATGTGAGCTAATTGGGTGGTGTTCTGGTCTCAGTTGGAGTTAATGTAATCACATGAGAGTGTTATTTATGAAGGTATTACAATTTAATATTAATTAACGTTTGGCCTACCTATGTGGTGTGCACCTGCTTTGAATGTAAATTGGTTGGCAGTTTACAATGGATGACAATTGCAGCTGTGGACAGTGAATACAATTCATTAAAAAAAGTTCTGGATTCAAAAATGCCAAAAAAAATTAACCCACAAAGTTTTGAGGACAAACTTACGAAGTCATCTTAGGTAGATCTCAGTCAGTTTTTTGCATGTTCATCTGATTTTAAGATCTGCCTTCCTGCCACAGCCATATGAGAAATGTCTCACTGTCCTTTTTAGATTATCCACTTGTTTTTAATTTCAGAAAAATACAATAGAAGGAATGAGCTTCTGCACGGCAAATCAAAAAATATCAAATGACTTATTCAATCCAGAGACAACCACTCATAACTAAGGTGTCAGTTTTAGGTTGACTTGGGGACCCATTTATAAAGTAGTTGTATGATCTTACCGCGCCCTAACCTTGGTTTAAAAAATATCAGCACACTTTGAAAGCACAGCCCTGTGCTTTACTAATGTACAGTAAATAAGAATTGCAGGTATGTCACATTTTACATCCTTACATTGGTCCAGCTTGGACCAATGTCACTGTGCACATACCATACATGTGAAATCCATCTAGTAAATGGAAATCACTGGAAATTAATGATTCCCTCTAGCTTCCAGGTTCCATGCTGAGCAGCTGCCCTGCTGGAGAGATGAGGTGGTGATGTCACGCTCTCCACATTGTCCTAACAGAGAAATCTTGGCATTCACTGAGAAAATGCAAACCATTCTCTGACTGGCACTGACCTCCTGTGTTCACAAAGTAGCAGGGCAGATGCTCACCTTGGACCCGGAAGCTAGTGGGGATTACTGAAATAGTGGTACCTACTAAAGTTATTTCCACGTTTTGAAGGGATCTCACGGGTATGGCATATGCATAGGTCCAACCTGGGAATTATTTGATTAACTCATAAAATACAGAGGCAATGTGGAGTTAATACACATTCTATAATGGCATCATCACCCAATATTTATAATTCTTTTGTGATTCTATACATCTAATACTAGCCAGTTCCAGTGACAGCTATCCACATCCACATCCTATATAATATAATATAGTAACCAAAACAAAACAACAACATGCCTCTCAAAGGCAGAGAGGCACCATGACTTTCATGGATGTACTTTAGACTTGTCACTGAGGTGAGCGCATACACAATGTTAGGATAAAAATGCTTTTTTATTGTACAAAAAGTTTAAAAACTAAATTTGAATATAAAAACATCCAAAAAGTATACAAACATATTTGTCACAGCGGTTCAATGTTACAACTTTGAAGTTTGTCATGAAGCTAATTTCCACTTCATATTGTGCATATATTCCATCACGTTTCGCAGAGTATTTCTGCATCTTCAGCACATTTTTATATGCATCTAGAGAATTATCAAATATCAACAAAAATATACTCAGCAATTTTGTGACTAATACATTACATTATAGCATATACATGAATAAGTGTGCTCACTAACTTTGTCAACAAGATATATATATGTAACTCCCAATATGCGAGAAGAGGATCATGAAGCAGCCACTTGACCCCTGCCTGGTCAGAACCAGGGTCAAGTCGGATGGACACTGGACTGCACACCTGCCTACTCCACCAGGTGTGCAGTCCAGTGTCCATCCGACTTGACCCTGGTAAAGTGGCTGCTTCATGATCCTCTTTTTCTTGCATATTGGGAGTTCCGTATATATATGTATATATATATAGATATATATATATATATATATATCTATATATATATATATATCTATATATATATATATTGTTGATAAAGTTGGTGAGCACACTTATTCATGTATATGCTATAATGTAATGTATTATACAAAGTCATAAAATTGCTGAGTGTATTATAATATTTATTTTTGATAATTCTCTTGATGCATATAAAAAATACCCTGAAGAAGCAGAAATACTCTGTGAAACGTGTTGGATATATGCATAATATGAAGTGGAAATTAGCTTCATGACAAACTTCAAAGTTGTAACATTGTGCTGCTGTGACACATATATGTTTCTATACGTTTTGGATGTTTTTATATTCAAAGTTTGTAAACTTTTTGTACAATAAAAAGCATTTTTTATCCTAAATCCTGGTACCTGTCTGCCTTTGGGAGGTGTGTTGTTGTTTTGTTTTGGTTACTCTTTTGTGATTCTGCTTTCATTGAGAGACTCCATATAAGTGATAACTTTCCATGTCACACTAATAAAGTAGAAGCTCCAGGCAGGCAAGTGTTAATGTCAGCAAAACCAAGCTCATCCCCATGCTTAAAGAAATGCACATTCGTGCAGAAAGGTCCACAGAACTGTGCACAGAATCAGGACCATGCGCGCATCTACATGTGCACATAAGAATTAGCATGCACATTTAAAAGCCTTGCAGGACTCATGATCATTGCTGAGTGGTCATCAGCTCCTTCTTCCTGTGACCTGCTCCTGTGCTTATGTCTGCATCCTAAACGTTCCTGATGAACCCTCTGCACACTGCAACATGCCCTCTTTAGCAAACTTTGCAATAAAAAATGAGGAGTTTTAGTTCACATACATTGCAATACATGTTTAAGCTGACCAGCTGCATCAAAGTTATCCCTCTCTGGGCTGTCCTAATCCGCTCTGAAAAATGCAAATGCTACATTGGATACAGTGCCAATATGAGGCAGATAGACACAAGTTGTAGGAGAGCTACAAGTCCCATGCAGTGTTGCCAACTGCCAGTAAATTTACTGACAGTCTGCAAAAATCAGTGATTTTTACAACTGTCTAAAAATATCAGGGTCTGATAACTTGTCACGCTGTGCTGACTTTTTAAGTGTAAACTGAGCAAACTAATTGATAAGAGTATTGTCAGTGTTTCCATGTTGTGTTTAAATATCAATTGTCTTCGTTTTTAATAGGAGTTCCGTTATTTTTCAGGGTGCCAGTAAAAAATGTGCTCCGCCAGTAAATTTTCCATGTTTTGCCAGTAAAAAACTCTGCGGGAGGTTGGCAACACTGGTCCCATGTCTGGTGGCTGACCTGTAATGCAATTGAAGAAAGATATACCTGTGCTCAAATCTCAATCCATTTTTTTATTGCACAGTTTGCTAAAGAGGGTGTGTTGTTGCAGTGTGCAGAGCGTTCATCCAGAATTTTTAGTGTTACTATGTGGTCACACCCCTTTTAGCACCTGCTAGATGATATACATGTAGAAGCTATTGGGATTTGAGCACAGATAAATCTTTCTTCTATGTCTGTATCCTGACCCTGCTTGTCGACTCTGCTTCCTGAACCCCTGTTGCTGACTTTGGCTTGTGATCCAACCTTGCCTCCTGCCGGCTGTTCTGAAATCTGCTCTGCTCACCCAATACTGACCTTGGCCTGGCCCTGACTCTGCCCCTGGTTCCTGATTCGGTACCTCTGCCACCCGGTTGTTGCCAACTTCTGCCCGTCTGGCCACACATCTGAGATCCTACATCTACCAACTGCCCCCTTGTCTGCTGCACTGTCTTCAGATCCACATCTGCTTTAAGATCTCCTGACCTGGATCTCCTACAAGAGCCAGTGTTACTCTGTGCTCTGTTATACCCTATTATCATCCCCATGGGAAACAAGACAAGAGGTATAGGGGAAGTCCTCACCTCAGCCTCGACCAGGTACATGACAGTTCACCTCTGCCTCATCCTGGCACTTTGATAAGAGCAGCTGAACTTGAGGTACTAAAGATAGTCCTAGACATTAAAGCAGTATTAAAATGTACTATGTTGTAGTTTATCAATTCTAGATGTGGTGGATGTATTAGTTTCCTTTTTTATTCTTTCTTCTAATGTTATCTGATAATCCACCTAGCAAGTCTGTGGTTTTTCACAGCGTAAACTCTCCAGCAGAATTTATCAATTTACATGGATGAGACAAACCACTTAACTCTGGTAGTGAATAAAATTAATCCCAAAAGGAAAACCTGCTTGCAGCAACTGCTAATAAAGTGTGAGCTGGAGTTTGGCTTCAATTTGTTAGTGGTTCTAAATCTGCTAATACAGGTGGTATGTTACTGGCCAAATCACCAGGCAAAAATGGAGCTCAAAGAAAAGATAACTGATGCAGCCTCCACAAATAATGATTGGTAAGATGCAAAATATTACATTTTTGGTTTTGGGTTTAAGGCTGGGTTCACACCTATGTGAACTGGATGCGGATTTCTCTGCATCCAATTCGCATAGCAGGAGATTGTGACCGGCTCTCTATGGAGCCACTTCACACATCTCCGCAGCGGCTCCGATGCGAATTGCACAGGAGTCCTGTGCATTTTTTGTTCCGTTTCCGGTCAAAACTGAGCCCAAAATTGGTTGAAATTGGGCCTGAAACGGTGAACGGAGACGCACTCAGGGGCGTAGATAAGGGGGGGTTTGGGGTGCTCAAACCCCCCCCCCAGAGCATCCTGCAGAGCACAGCAGTCAGTATTGCAGGCAAAGTGGATTCAGCAGGTCGGGTGTAAGGCATACTGTCACAGGCACGCTGTTACGACCAGGCTATGCAGCGGACAGATCATAGACTCAGTGGGAGCGGGTGGCATCTGTAGTCCAGGCCACCATGCCCGACTGCCTCTACACTCTGTACTTTCCGCCTTGGACTTCGAAAGAGAATGGAGCACAGAACGCGCAAGGTAGCAGTATCGCTGCTAAGGAGCTGAGCCTCCCTCTTTCCTTTTTGGCTTGCTTGCTGCCTGAGACGGTCATCACAGACCACTTACCACCACTGCTGTGCTGCCATTGAGGTAAGTGAGTCTTTGTCAACTGGCAAAATTATTCACTAATCACTGGATATGAGGGTTACCATTTTCCACTTCTTAGTTGGTACTGACAGGCCAGCTTGGCTCTGTCAGCTATGTTGAGGTGCTTACTGCAGAGCCAAAGGGCCGAGGGGTTACCAGGCACAACAACATTGCTGCAGGGCCAGGCTGGACTATTTGCTGCCCTCAGTGCCCTGGCCCTTTTTTAATTGTATTGAAAAGGCAATGATAAGCCCCGGTTCACACTAGGATGTGGTGCAGAAAACCTGCAACGCATCTCCCTCACAAGGCTGTCTTTAACATGGGGCTAAAGGGGCAGCTGCCCTGGGCCCAGCCCCAGTCATTGTTGTGGGGCACAAAGAAGCTGCCCCTTGCACCTGCATTGCCCATAAAAAAAGATGGTGGCCAAATACTACTGGGGTGGAGATGGACTACAGCTGTGCGGCTTGGTTCCCGGCTTGGTGCTCCATCATCTCTTCCTATTCCCAACCAACCACTGCCTGACCCACCATCACGTGACCCCCACACCCCCCTAACAGCCAATCACTCCACCCTCTTACAACCAGACCTGTGATCAGTGGGGAGGAAAGGAAGGGACTGCTCCTCCCTCCTCTGTACAGTCCATGTTGAAAGTCTGGGACCTGTCCTCATTGTCGGTGCCACACAGTACGTAAATAACATGTGTGGTGTGTGGGGACACTGACAGCCTGTTATGGTGATCGGGGAAGACCATTTTGAGTGTTCAGCAGACAATTTACAGGGATAGGAGATCAGACAGTACATGAATGATCTCTGACCATCTCCTGTAGTACAACTGCAGTCTCTAACCATCTCCTGTAGTATGTCTGCAGTTTCTGACCATCTCCTGTAGTATGTCTGCAGTCTATGATCATCTCCTGTATTACACCATCAGGCTCTGACCATCTCTTGTACACATGCAGTCTCTGACCATCTCTTGTACACATGCAGTCTCTGACCATCTCTTGTACATATGCAGTCTCTGACCATCTCTTGTACGCATGCAGTCTCTGACCATCTCCTGCAGTACATCTGCAGCCTCTGACCATCTCCTGCAGTACAACTACAGTCTATGACCCTCTCCTGTACTATGTCCGCAGTCTCTGACTATCTCCTGTACTATGTCTGCAGTCTCTGACTGTCTCCTGTGCTTTATTTGCAATCTCTGACCCTCTCCTGTAGTACGTCTGCAGTTTTTGACCATCTCCTGTAGTACGCCTGCAGTCTTTGACCATCTCTTGTAAGCCTGCAGTCTCTGACCATCTCCTGTAGTACGTCTGCAGTCTCTGACCATCTCTTGTACATTTGCAGTCTCTGACCATCTCTTGTAGTACGCCTGCAGTCTCTGACCATCTCTTGTAGTACACCTGCAGTCTCTGACAATCTCCTGTAGTACACCTACAGCCTCTGTCCCTCTCCTGTACTATGTCTGCAGTCTCTGACCATCTCCTGTAGTATGCCTGTAGTCTCTGACCATCTCTTGTACGCCTGCAGTCTCTGACCATCTCCTGTACTATGTCTGCAATCTCTGATCATCTTCTGTAGTACATCTGCAGTCTCTGACCATCTCTTGTACGCCTGCAGTCTCTGACCATTTCACGTAGTATGTCTGGCAGTAAATGATATGCACAACCCTTTGGTGTGTCAGGGGCTGCAGTTGAGGCCCTGAAAACCTCATTGGTTGACCATCACTGGGATGCAGTCTCAAACCAAGCTATACATCCACACTATAATTGGAGTGTATGAGAGTCAGAACAAGCTGTTCTGGTTTAAAGTAGACCTTTCAGCAAGAAGGCCTCTTTCACACACACTTCAGTCCCTACTTTCATAGCTGTGTGTGCTCTGCTCATTGCTAATAACACGTTCTAGGAGTTTTCTGTCTATTGGTGAGTCCCCCACCTCCCCAGTCCATGGTGTGCAGGAGATGTTGTGCTGTAATCTCCATCAACCAATCAGTGAGCGGTAATGATGTGCTGTAACCTCTAGCAACCAATCAGTGAGCAGTGATGATGTGAACTGGGGGGGAGGGGAATGTTTGCTCAGGGTCCAATTAATATTAAAGGTGGCCCTGGTCCTTCACCACATTCAAATTGCACTGCCCTTGAAATCTACAGTGGGTGTCAGTGAAATCTGCACCAGATCCAATGATACAAAATGACCATGTGATCAGGTTTCAATGCCATCCTAAAATTGGTGCATGCACGACTTTGGTGTAATGCAGTGCAATCTAACCCCATTCAAAATGAATGGGCTCAAATTGCACTGCACTGAATCGCATGTGATTTGCACAGAAATGTGATGCAGTTCCTGTGTGACTCATAGCGTGAACCAAGGCTAAGGGTAGTTCACACCTATGCATGCGGTGTGGCCTGTGTTTGCGTGGGAATGGGCTACTGTCCCTATGGGAAATGCAGGGAAAAGGTCCTTGCACCTTTTCTAAAAACACAGCCGCAGAGAAACCACATTTTCAATTAAAAAACACATTTTAAATTAAAATAAAGAACATGTTGTATCCACCTGCTCTGTGCAATGGTTTTGCATAGAGTGGCCCTGATCCTCCCCTTCTCTATGTGCCACAATAGAAAGCTGCTTGCTACGGGGGCACACAGTGCATGCTCGCTCCTGTGCTGTGTGGGTCTATGGAGCCATGCTCCGCTCCATAGTCCGCTCCAGTAGACGTCCTATGACGAAACGCGTAGGTCGGGGCTTAGGCATCACTACGTCACTTCCGGTTTTTTAAGTTTCCAGGAGAACGCAGGAGACACGGCATCTCCTCCTAGGGAACTTGGAGCTGCATTCTTTACCATTGTTTTTGTTTTTACATTTTTATGCTGTATACTTTTTAGCCAATAAATTAGCAATACTTGCACAAGATCGAGCTTTTATTTTTTATGGCATAAATCTTGGGACACGGAGAGGGGCGAAGGAAGCCCGGAGACCAGGAGTACACGGACAAGGAGGAACACCATTCCAGAGAGCACAGAGGGAGCTGTGTATTTCTCCCAAAACGTGAACCCCTTGAGCGGGGAACGTTTTTCCGGTAAGCAGGCACTCAGGGTCAGGAGGGGAGCACCTGACACACGGCTGAGAAGGATATACCATGGATCACTTTAAATGAGCACCGCATGAGATCTATTGAATGATCACACTTGGAAAGTCACCTCGTTTATAAATTCACTTGAACTGTTGCACATTGAAGAGTTTGGACTTTTTAGGTTGACTTGCAAAACAGTTGGATATTGAGTTTTTATTATTTAGATTTGCCATCACCGAGCACAAAGCACTTTTACTAAAAATGTAATTTGTTTCACAGTTTTGTATTTCATACATGTTTTTATATATGAGGTTTATATATGTTGAGCCATCTATTTATTGATATCCGGTTTATTATACAAGTATATATAGAATTTAAAACAGCACCTGCACATATCACTGATTTTATCCTGATTGTTGGTTACACATTTGGCACAACAAGCCCAGACATATTGACATATACCATTGGTCCCTTGTTTATACTATTTTACCTTAATAGCTGTCTGTACACTTAGCACCACTAAACTAAAGACAGGAAGAGGACATACTTGTAGTCCTTACAACCTTTTTTTACCTTTCTTTTTCCTTTGATCTCTTGGTTTATACACATTTTTTGAAAATCCACCAGCACGCTGGAAATTTCTTACTTCATACCAATATTAAGTAAATACAATAACAAAGAGAGCAGCGCCAATACCACCTTAATACCATTATATGCTCCTTAGACCTACACAAAACCACAGCGCTGCTTGCTTCCCCCCCGCTTCACCACTTGGTACCTGCTGTTGAACCCCCCCAGGACAAAAAATTATCTACAGCCCTGGACGCACTGGACTCCTGCTGTGAGCCGCTGCATTCTCCAGTGTGAACCAATCCTAATACCACCTTAAATACTCAGGATCTGAATGCCAAACTGCCTTTTTTTAAACAATAGCTACAAAGCCCAGTTTGCCATCTTTTTCTCCCTAGTATCTGAAGTAGGTGTCTTACAGTTAACCCCCCAAAAATCTATCTTTAAATGCAATAATATCTTTACAAATTCCTATTTTTATTCCAAACACTTTAAGAGCTTAAGACACAATTTGAAATCACATTCTTTTTCTAAAACTTTCATGTTTGTAGCACATTTGGGAATGTTAAACGACTTTTATGTCACGTACCTTCTTGTCATGCACAGAAATGATAAAACCCCTACTGTTCTCTAGATTATCTAATAAAACTAAAATTGTATTCATACCAGTATTATTTTTTCTTAGTGATTTTGCCTGTGGGATAAAGGCCTGATTATCTCTGAGAATAAACTAAAATAATTGTAATTTATTTTGATGTTATAACTATGGGATTTGTGGGATAGTTTAAAAGTTATTTTTGAACTAACAGAAGTGTCTTAATCATTGTCTGGTGGCATAGTTTTATTTTAAACCATACATGTGCACACCATGCTATGTTTCTTTGATTTCAGCATGTGCTTCCCTACCCCCAGAAAGCTGATCTCCATGAAGGAGCACACAATGATACCTCAAACTTGATTATATAACAGTTCCTACCCTGTCAGGGTCGGGAGGCCTGTGCACGGGCGCACGTAGCGTGTGTGCGCATCTGTGCGCGTTTGAGCGTGCCTGTGCGCGTGTATGCCCTGGCATTGACTCCCAAACGGCCATTTAAGCTGACAGCACCCTGCAACCAGTGCTGTCCATTCTACAGCATTTGTGTGTGTTCCTGGGCAACCTGTAACCTGATTATCTGTTCCTGTGACCCGGCTTGCCTTGACCTTGTTTGATCTCTACCTGCACTGACCCCCAGCTTGTCCACGACAACTCTTCTGCCTGATCCTTGTGTACCTTTGCTGTCAGCCTGTTGACGACCCTGCCTGTACCCGACCATCCACTTGTCTGCTCCTTCTGTACTGCACCGCCAGTCTGCTACTGACCCAGCCTGCATCACTACTCTTCAGTCTGCACGAGTGCTTCAGCGGACCTTCTACTACCACCGGTGACCCAGTCCGACCCTCGTGCCATCCTGCACTCCCAAGCCACCTGTCTGCTCTACCAAGGGCTCCTGAATCAGGATAGTAAGAGGATAGTAGCCTTTGCGCAATAAATTCATTGTGATTACAGTGTACACTATGGAATTTCTCTTTATTTTCTGAGTACTCCTGGATTCATCAGACTTTGCTGTTTAAGTGTGTGGCTTACCCCTGGACCATAGTGGACCATTGCCCGATCAAAATCTATATCCTCACCAGATTTGATTGATCTTCTGACTGCAAAGCAGCAGGTCCATTTTTTCTGGTGAGTGAGGGCACAAGAGGATCACCGGTCACTTTGTCACTTTTGCACGCAGTTTGTAATGAAGCACTGAAGAGCACTATTGAAGCACTTTGTCACTTTCATTCAAGTGTGTGTACACATTAATCATCTGGACTATTATGGATACTTATGTTATATGATTGTGTCATGCGATCTGGGCTGGCGCTGATATATGTATGGATTGAATTTGTGGGCAGGTATTGCCTGAGTGCAGTAGCCCCCAATCTCGTATGTCCAGAGCACATTAGTTGATTTATTTAGCACCTTATGCACATTGACACTTTATTTGCAATTGCACCTATTTACCTTATATGGGTTACGATCACTCATTTCAATTGGTTTAATGATCTTGAGTTGGCGCTGTTTGTTTAGTATACTGAACAATAAAATGTGCAGAGACCGTGCTCTAAAACAAAGAAAAAAAGTCCAAAGTAAGAAATTCTAAGTTAGAATAAAATGTGCAAGATCATGCTCCAAATGCTATTTCAAAAAGATCCATAATAGTCCAAGGGGCAGGTGTATTTCTTAAGTGCTAATAGAAACATCCATCACTGTTATTTAGCTTGATCTAATCCACCACCGAAGGGCATGCACACCACCTCTCGTGCAGGGGAAGATGAATTAAACACTCTTACCGACTAATGTGGACCCACTATCTCTGCTGGGTCAACCCAGCAGGCAGACAAGACCCTCTGCAAGGTATTAGAAGAAAATTCTATCTGTCTCCAAGGTCCGGAGGTGTATGCAGGACTCAGGTAAATGATTATAAGTTTTCATCCAGCCTCAATGACAACCAGAGGACAGAGAAGGAAAAGGAAAACTGATAGTGTAAATCCGTATGGCTATTTTTATTAGAAACAGGGAAAGGTACTCACAATCAGTTAGGTAAAAATTGCGTGTATCACACAAACAGCTGGCATAACAATAGCAAGAGTCACCCGTCCTTTCTGGGATCATGTAGAAGTGGTGAAGTCAGCGTGTAACTCCGCCCTACATGTTTCGTCATACGTGACGTGCCCCAGGAAGACACGCGATTTTTACCTGATTGTGAGTACCTTTCCCTGTTTCTAATAAAAACCTTGGATATGGATAGATTTCTCTTCTAATACCTTGCAGAGGGTCTTGTCTGCCTGCTGGGTTGACCCACTAGAGATAGTGAGTCCACATTAGTTGGTAAGAGTGTTTAATTCATCTACCCCTGCACAAGAGGTGGTGTGCATGCCCTTCGGTGGTGGATTAGATCAAGCTAAATAACAGTGATGGATGTTTCTATTTCCACTTAAGAAATACATCTGCCCCTTGGACTATTGTGGATCTTTTTGGACTAACATTTGGAGCATGATCTTGCTCATTTTATTCTATCTTAGAATGTCTTACTTTGGACTTTTTTCTTTGTTTTAGAGCACAGTCTCTGCACATTTTATTGTTCATTTATATATGGTTTATGTATTATTGATTACTTTTCACCTGACACCATTTAGCACAAATCCAAGTCACCTGGATGGCTTATTGGGTGTTGACAGGGAGCATAGATGCCCATAGGTGTCAGAACTAATGATTTTTACTATTACAGTCTATGAATGCCACTGTTTAATGTCAGGTTTTGCCTATTTGGCAAAGGAGAGCATGAAGTAAAGGGATCACCAGTGAGGCCGTAAAATAACAGAAACAGGCAACAAAAGAAAGTCCACTTGTCCTCAGCACAATAACATAAACAGTATCTTACTGACTCAAAGCTATTACCTGCAGGACTGGTATCACAACCCCAGATACACAGATCTCAGCAGTGCTCAGAAAAAATTAGCTCAGACAGCTTTCCCTTATACTCTCATCTCACAACTCCTATTACTCCACTTGTATTCTGTGGATTTTCCTGCATTTAAACACATCCAGGTCTATTAACCCTTACTACCCCATAGAGGAACCAAAACCTAAATAAGGGAAGGGAAGGTACAAGTGGCAAACAAAAGTATATGAACCCCTTGGCATTAACTGGCTTTCTGCATTAGTTTGCCATACAGTGTGATCTGATCACAACAAAAGCTGGTAGAACCTCCTTTGGCAGCAATGACTTCAAGCAAGCATTTTCGGTAGCTGTAGCTCAGACCTACACAGTGTTCAGGAGGATTTTTTACCATTCCTCTGTACAAAACTTCTTCATCTCAGACACATTTGTAGGCTGTCTGGTGAGAATGGCTTTCTTAGGGTCATTCCACAGCATTTCTATGGAGTTAAGATCTGGGCTCTGATTTGTCCACTCCAAATGTGTATTTTCTTTTTCTTAGGCCAGCCTGTGGTGGATTTACTTTGGTGCTTAGAGTGATTGTCCTGCTGATCACCCAACTTCAAATAAGCTTCAGCTGTTGGACAACTACCTATAGGATATATTGCTAAACTTGTGAATTTATTTTCCTTTTGATGATGGCAAATAATCCAGACCCTGGGGCAGTAAAGCAAGCCCAAATCATGATGTTCCCTTCATTATACTTCACCGTTGGGATGATGTTTTAATGTTGATAAGCTGTGCCCTTTTCGAGCCATACATAGATTTCAGGTGCACAGCAATGCTTTATTTTTTGAGAGCAGCAGCTTCCTCCATGGTGTTCTGCCATGGACACCCTGTCTGTTCAAATATATACGTATGGTAAACTTATAAACAGGGATGTTTTCCAGTTCCAGTGATGTCTTCGAGCCTTTATCTGTAACTTGTGGGTTCTTCCTCATTCCTCACTGAGGATTCTGCGTTGTGCCTTGGGAGTCATCTTGGCTGGGTGCCCATGTCTAGCAGGATTAGCCACATTACTAAGCTGTCTCCATTTATAGGCAATTTGTCGGTCAACTGCTAAATGCCTAAGAGAGCTCCTTTTTGTGAGGCATGGTTCACATCAGTTGCTGCTTCTAATGAACAGCAATCTTGAATGTCTATGTTTGAGTGTCTTTTATAATCAAACTAGCTCTAAACCACACCTCCAAACAAAGTTAATTAATTTGACTCCAGGTGTACAAACTACTGACTGCAATTAGCTTGCATTGAAGTAGTTACTATATTGGTTTACTTACTTTTTCCTCCAGCGCTGTGAATGTTTAATGGGTGTGTTCAATAATAACAATTATAATTGTTTATGTATTATCATCTTAAGCACATTATGTTTGTTTATTGCTGTGACTTGAGGATAAGATCACATTTTATGGCAAATTACTGCAGAAAACCAGTTAATTCCAAGGGGTTCTCATACTTTTTCTTGCCACTGTATTTAGCATGTCCAGGACCCATCCCTACTGTCCTGTACAGCAGTCATGTAATTTAGCTGATGTCAGAGTATTATTGAGCTCTGAAAGAAAGGTCGGCTGCTCACATCCACAAACAGATATTAGGAATATACATATACCCCTATGTGAAAGTGATATCCTTGCAAATAAACGTGTCCTACCGATGCATATATACAACATTTCAAAAAAATACTATATATGCAAAAATATCACCTAAAGTGCAACAGTAATATTAACAGCACTTAAAATTGTTACAACATACTGTATAATCTTAAAAACTCCTTAGGGTAGAATTAAATGTGTCTAAATATCCCTCTTGCCTCTGAAGCCCAATCCCCATTCAGATCATGCTCCAGAGGCTACTGACAGATGGTGAGGAAGAGATGTGACACTTCCTCACCACCAAAGATAAAAAAACAATATATGGTGCTGCGTTGTTAGAGGTATGTGGTGTATAAGTGAAAGTATATGACACACAAGGGAATCCAAAGCCAAAATATTATAGTAAATACTGGAATATTGTCATATTTTTGCTCACCGTCTTCTTGGATTTTAGACTAGGGTTATTTTGATTAGGGATGTATTTTCATTTTATTTTGTATCTATATACCTTTGTACATCCCTATGGCCTTTTTGATGTGTCTCGTTGTTTCAGTTTAATACCTTGTAATGTGACATTTACTAGGGAGTTTCCCATACCGCTTCCGATGCCCCTAGTCCATCATATCTCCCCCTGTGTATCTATCACACCTGGATGCAAATTTCCTCTCTCCAGGAGCCCTACACTATATTAATCTGCGAGTGTGGCCACGATCGTATACCATTTCCTCCACACTATAATTGTTTAAATATCTTCAGGAATATGGCCGCTGTATGGCCAATATATATAGGAATCCCTGGGGAAATGGCCACTAATAATAATAATAATATTTAGATATGGGAGTCTATTATAAAATGGCTGCCGCAATGCATTTTAATGGGGGCTACGGGAAAATGGCTGCCGCATTATCTATTTAATGAGCCTATTTAAGGGCATTCTTTGTGCCAATCTATATCCCCTGATGAAGTCACGTGGGTATGACGCTACATGTCAGGATGGACAGGCACACCGGAAGTGACGTCAGATTACGAGCTCACCGCTCGTGGATTGCATGCTGTGTTTTTTTAAAGCGTTTATGTGAGTACATCAGCTGTCATAATTTTAAATAAACGCTATCTATACAATATTACACTATCTGGGAACCCCTTCTTTCCTTTTATATACCCTATGGGTAAGCCTGGGAGGGACCCCCAGAATATTAATACCTCTCAGAGGAGCTCATATCCATCTTAATAAGAGCCAGCAACCGGGAGGAGGAGGCCCCCTGAAGGAAGTTGGCATTATCTATCTACAGGAGCCAACAGCCAGATTGACTATAGGAAGATCCTGGATCTCCAATACCATCTATATATGCTGTTATCTTACAGCTGTAAGGTGAGTGGCCACCTAGCACTGAGGTGTCACTGCACAGGAAAAAGAGACACCCGCCGCCTGTTACTTATTATTGCACGGCGCTAAAGATTGATCACACCATCCCACACATCATCCCACACCATTACTATTCAGGATTTTGTTATGAACTCACGCCTAATGATTTAACATTATATGTTAAATTTTTTCACTGAAATATGTTTTCCATTTGCTCAGGTATATCACTAACCTGCATGTTCACTATTAGCAACTATTGCCATATGTAGGTGTTTCACTTTTTGCATAATGGTTTAAACCAGTTATTTTTTTGTGTTATGGCTAGATGTTAGTATACACATTTAGTAGAAGTATATATTTTTTGCACAGTGTCTTTATTTTCCAGTATTTACTACATTGTTTACTTTGAATCCTCATGTGTGTCATATACTTTTACTTATATACCACTTACCTTTAACAGCGCAGTTAACAATTTTTCTATCTTTGATCCTATTGCCCACGGATTGACCACTGCAGGTGGGTTGCAGCAGTTAGCCCTTTTCTTTTTTACTTTTGAGTGATCGCATGGGAATACCACCTAGTCTATTTACTCACCACCAGTTTGAACCCCATTATTTGTTGACAAACATGCCTCTTCCCCATTGATATGAAATTGTAGAGTTGGGCAGGCTTGCTGCACGCCAATCGCTACATTCCCAGTCAAAGTTGACCTGCGAAGCAAAGTTAACTTTTCTACAGATCTTTTCTACAATTTTTAAGCATCAGCCCACAATCTTTTATTAATCACAATAGAAGTCTCTGGGGTGCAGACTGGAGCTAATCATTTTTGCAATTTGTTTTAAGTGCACAACTGAAAAGCCTAGTCATTGCCATAAATAAATGAATAAAGCTCACAGTACATAACACAATGCTTATACAGCAAACCATATCATGTTTAAAAATATTATTCATATTTCCCCACCAGTAATTACACAATTAGACAGTAATTACACAATTAAAACAAAGCCTTCTTCTCTCTTTCTAAATATATTTACAGCTGCATCCAAGAATCTTAAACATTGTCCTAATAAACATTTTGGTGTAGTGTTTATGCTATATAAATGGAGAGCTAATTAAATAATACAGTTGAGAATATAGACTCTTCCCTCCAGCATGCACTCTAAATAGCAACACAGACTTAATGAAGACAGATTTTCTTATATGAAGAAGAGTCTAAAACTCTTTAAGCCCTGGTTCACATTGATGCTACTTTGAAATCGTGCTACTTCACTTGAAGTAGCGTGATTTCAAAGTAGCAGGTTAGGGCGATTTCAGGTGCTACTTGAAAGACATCTGTGCAGCTTCATGCGCAGATAGCTATTGAAGTCACACCAGAAATCGGCAAAAGTAGTGCAGGAACTACTTTTGCAAATCAGTGCAGCGCTGCAAAGTCGCAAAGTCGGCGTCGCACCAATTGGAACGATGCCATTGCCAGCAATAGGCTTGTCATGCGATTTGACCTGTCAAATTGCATGAAAAATCACTCCAATGTGAACGGTGGCTAAAGTGACACCTACCTAGAACAATTCACCTGTGGCTATCCAGCCCAGTCTTAAAAGCTAATTAAGAAAGTGAAGGATAATTACCATTAACGCCAACCTGTGCAATATTTTCTCATCAATTTAGGCTTAGAATCAAAGGTGAAAAGCCTCGTACACACACTGCGACGATCATATGAAAATGGTCTTACGACCACTTGTTGTACGATCATCCAAACATTAGTACGGGCAATTAGAACAGCCGACATACGACGGCCGTACAACAGAAGTTGGATGAGCAGACTAGAAAACTTTGGTTGTACCAACAAGCGGTCGTACGACCGTTGTACCGTGTGTACAGAGAAGTTGGTCCAACAAGTTGTACTGTGCAAAACACGCATGCTCAGAAGTCAGGAACACCCGGAAGTGTCCGTTCATTCCTAATTCACAAATTACATGCACCTGAACTTCCTCTTTATACGCCCGTAACACGTCACTATGTTCGGCTTGGTTGTACGATCGCTTAGTGCACATCAGTACACAAGATACAATAGCCAACATACGATTTGGGCCGTTCGGTCGTACGATCGTCGCATCGTGTGTACGAGGCTTTAGTGACTTAGGTTTCTCTGGACTCTAACTCCATTAGATATAAAATTATGAATAAACCTAAAACCTCTATGGTGCTTTTCTGTTAAAATAATAGTAATGCAAAATTTCTAAAAATTTTTTCAAAGAAGTAGAAATTTTCAGCAAGAAAGCTGTTAAATATCTTTGCCGTTGTTGCGTTGCAATCACTGTTTTGCTCAGATTCCCAAGGTTTGGCTGTATGGTCCACCTTCAGCTGATTAATGCAATAGTTGCAACTAGGGTTGCACCTTGACTGGTATTTTATCACAGTGGAACTTTTTTGCCATTGTTATTGTATTGCTTTTTAGCCTGCATAACATAGCGAATGACCACTAAAAAAAAGTCACATTGTGGTCCTCAGTTCACTTACATAGCTGGAATACACTATATACACCCTTCTTTCTGAATTGTTAAATAAAATATGGGCCTTAGTCACACTGTAAAATGATCTGTAACAATTATTTTTTCAGGATGCAGAATTGTGCATACCCAGATATGCCAATTGCAATTGGTCTCAGACACCAGGCTGAGTTTTACTCCTCTTCAAAAGCATATACTTTCTCTGTGTAACAATAGTCTAGGCTGGCTCAGCATCCTTTCACACGGACAGGATCGGATCGGATAGCAGTGGTGTCAGCGTACATGTCACCATGTCAACCCTCCTTCTGGAAGGGTTGTACCAAACATGTGTAGCGCCCCTACCTTAGGTAGGTGCTAGATAGAGATTTTTTTGTTAGGTGAGGCAAATTTAGTCAGGCCTGACTGGAAGTCAGGCTTGATTGTTTTGATTTTGGGCTGGGAGTGGCTCAGGGTAGGGCTGGGTGACTCACATGTGGTGTCATGAGGACTGCCCACTTCTTTCCAGAAGGTTCTGGTGTTCTTTGGAGAGTGAGGTGGAGAGGGGAGGTGTAGCCACCTGGGGTATTGTGAGCAGCTCTGACCAATCCCCAACTTAGATTGCCAGTAGGCAGGTCTCCTCAAATACCCAGGGTCAGCCCAGTTGGGGAGGAGAGTTCAGGTGGAAGAGATGGTGTTGGAGGCTGTTGAGCCTTAAGAGAGCCCCCAGTCTGGGGGGGGGGGGTGACTTCAGCCTGGGGCTTGGGTGGATTTGAGAGGAGAGTAGTTTCCTGGAAGAGAGGCACAAGTGAGAGAGCAAGTGAAGGACAGCGGGAGAGAGTACTGCTGGAGAGATCTCCAGGAGAGGAATTTCAAGTGTCATGTGAGTGATACACACCCTGAGAAGCCAGGGCCAGTTGGGACTGTGATGTCACTGTGGCAGTCAGCCAGGAGGGCTGGCTGGTCCTGGAAGAGAATGGGCTGGGAGCAGTAGTCCATCATGGCTAGCTAGCACTTTAACTAACTTTTCCTACACTATAGGGGCCCACTGTCCCTGCCTGTAATGGTTCTGAGGCTGTGCTAAAGTAACAGCATGCCTCACCATGTGCTAGCTAGGCCGAAGAAGTTTGTGCAGGAGAGAGCAAGAGGAAGTAACTGGGAAGCAAAGTTGTGCTGGAGGAAGAAGAGAAGTGAATATACAGGAGTGTATATCCACTTCCGGAGCGCCCGTTGTCGTCTGACGGCGGCAGTTTGAAGTGGAATACCGTTGTTATGGTAACAGATAGCTACCATAACCCCCCGGTATCTTTTTTTTCAGCAGGCGATTCTGCATCAGATAAAAGTGGTCTTAGCGGCGGATTTGCCGCGAGATCACTTTTATCAGTGGAGGGAGAGGTGCCCCCCCTCCTGCCGCTTTCCGGTCATCTCCGCCGCTTACCGGACCCGCCGGCGGAGATGATGGCGACTGTTCCCCCCAGTGTCCGTGAGCCGAGTGAGCGGCTGAAGCCGCTTACTCGGCTCCATAACATGGCTGGGCGGAAGCGACGTCACAAGTCACTTCCGCCCAATGGTCTTAAAGGGGACATTTTTTTTTTTGTCCTGTCATTTTGCTTTTTTTTTTTTTTGTTGCATTTAAGTGTAAATATGAGATCTGAGGTCTTTTCGACCCCAGATCTCATATTTTGGAGGTCCTGGCATGCTTTTTTCTATTACAAGGAATGTTTACATTTCTCGTAATAGGAAAAAAAGTGATCAAATTTTTTTTTAAAAAAAAGAAAGGTGTAAAAATAAAAATTAAAAAGTAAAATAAATAATTAAAAAAAAAAAAAGTAAAGCTCACCGTCCTTGCGAGCTCGCGCACAGAAGCGAACGCATACGTAAGTCCCGCCCACATATGAAAATGGTGTTCAAACCACACATTTGAGGTGTCGCCACGATCGTTAGAGTGAGAGCAATAATTCTAGCCCTAGACCTCCTCCGTAACTCAAAACTGCTAACCTGTAGAATTTTTTTAAACGTCCCCAATGGAGATTTTTATGTTGCAAAGTTTGTCGCCATTCCGCGAGCGGACGCAATTTTGAAGCATAACATGTTAGGTATCATTTTACTCAGCGTAACATTATCTTTCACAATATGGAAAAAATTGACCTAACTTTACTGTTGTCTTATTTTTTAACTAAAAAAACTGAATTTAAAAAAAAAAAATCGCGCTTGTAAGACCGCTGCGCAAATACGGTGTGACATAAAGTTTTGCAATGGCCTACATTTTATTCTCTAGGGTGTTAGAAAAAAATATATATAATGTTTGGGGGTTCTAAGTAAATTTATAGCAAAAAAACCTGATTTTAACTCATAACCACCGAACTCCAAAAAGAGGCCCGGTCTTAAAGGGGATATAGAAGGTCCCGTGAAAGAACTGTTAATCCTTGGGCATCCCATAATTACCCCTTTCCCCATCCAGGTTTATTCCCCTAATAAAACAACAAAACAAAGTACAGGCCTGTTCTTGTGACTCCGGATGTGTGGAAAAAGGTGATTGAGGGCAGTGTGGCAGGTAGAACAACTACTTTCAGCAACCCCCAAGGGGGCAATGGCTACACATTTTTAACCTACTCAGCTTACAACGCTAGGACAAGCTCCTAAAGCCTAGTCAAGAAAAAACTCACAGCTCAGGTCGGAGCCACTGTGCTAATATTAGTACAGCAATCTCCCCTGCTGTGCTATTATGCTCTGACAGTGGGGCCGCCCCCCCCCCCCGTCTGAGTGGCTGCCATACACGTGGCCAAATGTTGGTTGGCTTCTATTGAACCAACATTCAGCCCCTGTTTACTAGTTTTAAGTTATTGCTAGGGCACCTCTAATTCAAAACTCCTGGAACATGCTCAGCAGCATCAGGCAGAAGAATTTACAACTAAAAGCGATTCGTCCTTCGTCCTGTTGAACAAAAAAAAGGCATCAGCTACAAATACTGTAGTTGCTGCAGTTCTTTAATAAAATAACACTCACCTATTTAGGGTCCAGTGCTGTCCTCACCTGAACTGATTCTTCACCGGTCTTTGAGTCCCTGGCACTTGCATGTTTGCTGTGGGCAGCTGGCTGTGATTCCTTGTGCTTCACAGTTGTCTGCCCACTGCCCAAACCATACTGCAAATGTGAATGGTCCAGCAGCCTTCTGGTACCTGCGACGTGTTCCAGAGGGTGGGGGTGGGGGGACTAACCACTTACTGCAGATCATAAAAAGTAGAAAACACCATTACGGGTCCCTGCATTATTAATACTGAAGAGATAATACGGCTAGTATTTTTCCCTGGAAAAGTGGCAAGTTTACTCCTAACAGGTTTTCAGGATTGAATCTGTACCGTGTTAAAGAGTCAAATACTTCAGGAGTTTCATATATGAAGTATAATGAAAAAAAAAAACATGTATAATCAATAGACAAGTAGGCACGGCTAAAAGGCTAAATATCACTATCCAGATCGAGATTTACAAAACCAGACCCCAAAGCCTAAATACATAAAGTGATTTAAAAAACAATGCAAATACCACTCTAAAATGGATAACATAATAACTGAAAATATATGAGGCATGAAAACAAAATAGGTTAAAATTCTACTGTAAAGGAAAAGCTGTTCCAATACAGAAGTAATGTTAGTTGCCTCAAGTGGCCCCAAGTCGCTTGACATCTTAAATCCCATTGAAATGAATAGGAGCCGTCTTAATGTACACTACCGAAGTCGCTCCAACTTCAGAAAAGGTTCCTATACGACTTCAAGGCGACTTCTATCCGACTTGTGCCCATAGAATTCAATAGAAGTCGCCTCCAAGTCAGATCCTCATCTATATTGAAGCAACTTTACAGTTTTTTTTTTTAAGGCAACCCCCTCCCTCCCTTCTCTGATTGGCCACAGGCAAAGTCGCCTGGCATGAAGTCACGCTGTAAGTTGCCTGAAGTCACCTGAAGTTGAGCTGAAGTCACACTGAAAGTCGCCTAGCAAAGCCTGCGGATCGCCCCTGTGTGAATGGAGCCTTAGCTTCCCAGGTGGCACATCACTGTTGTTATTTATTAAATATTTACTAACAATGCACATCTCCTGCACATCCTTGTATAAAAGGATGTTATATTAGTATCCATTTGTATTTATTTTCTGTATTGATTTTTTTCTGTATTATTGACACTGTCATTTTTCTTTTACACAATTTAAAATTGCACAGTCTTTTTTTTCCAGCTGGTTGTAAATATCCATCGGAAATGTATAATTTATGGTGAGAAAATGGTACATTTATATATGTGTGATGGAAGTTTTTCTCATATGTATCTCTGTATGCCACCAGACCCTCCTTCCTGTGCTACCTATACTCGTCCTCTATACATGAGATTATAAAATGTATTTACCTACCTGCTTGTTCAGAAAGATGTAGATGATGGGGTTGTAAACAGTGCTGCTTTTTGCCAGAACAGAAGGTATAATGCTAGCAGAAGGGGTAATCAGGCCGGGTCTCCCAAAAGTTGCAATCAGGGCCATTATTCCGTATGGCAGCCAGCAGAGAAGAAAGCAGATGACCATCACAATGACCATAATGAGGACTCTCTGCTCCCGAGTTCGGGCTGTGACTTTTGTGACACCACTGATCTGCAGAAGACAAAAGACAGCATGTTATCCATCAGTTTTCTTCTATCCATTCCTTGAATTTCAAAACAGCTCATAAATCATGTATAATGATAAGAGAAGAGATTTTGGTGCTATAAACAGTTATCAAAGAAAAACATAAATGTAAAGCCAAAGGCAGATATACATGACACAAAGTGATGCAGCTCTGTATTTAATAATTCATTATTAAGCATATTTTGTAATACATTTTTAAGCTCCTATATAGTAGAGCTCAGACTGGAAGAATGAGTCACTTGTTCTGTAGTGCTCATGTGCTTACAAAAGGCATGCTGATAGAGTGAGAGAGCTGAGTGATAGAGGCATGAGATAGTCAACTTGTGCTTTCCCTGTCCAGTCACAGGCTGTAAGATCTGTAAGTATTACTGGACTGCAGAAGAGAAAAAAAAACCCTGTCCTGCCAGACAAGGCTGTGATGTGTGGCAGAGCTGTTTAATCCCCAGACTTGATGGAAATACAAATCCTTTGGCAGTTAATAACTCCCATATGTATTCTTTGATGTTTTTCTGGAGTTCAGCTTAAAAAAAAGTGCTGATAATATCTGTTGGTCCTACCCTGCTCAGTTCATCTCAGTGGGCTACAGTACCCCACCCCCCATTATATGGAGGTGAGGGGGGTAGTAGTCCTAATACATTTGCTGTCTTCAGTACAGTGAATGAGCATTTTTATTCTAGGGCAAGAAGTGTGTTACTAGCAGAATAATCAGGTAAAAATCAAGGAAAAACTGAAAAAGGAAACAAATGAAACTGAACAGCAGAATTCCGATTTGTTACTCCACAGTTATGACAATCTAGCTGCACAGAGGGGACAAATTGCACGTTAACCCCACCATACACAGAGACAGATTACTCCATCATAAAATAGTTTTTATGCCACCATGTTGATATTCTTCTTGTGTGTGAAGAAAGAAGAATCTTCACTGGGGAGCAATCAGATCCCCCTATTTGTGGCCACCTTTTGTGGCCCATTTTCTCAAAGTTGCAGACAAGTGAAACAAACCAAAGGTGTCACTGGTGCTACAAAAAATATTGGTCTACTATAGACTAGGTACTAAATTGTGGAATTAATGCATTAATCAATATTGTATATGATGATAAACACTTGTTTTAGTTCCCATTTCAAAGGGCAGAAAAACTTTAGACCCCCGGTTAGATTTGTTTTGCTGTCTGTGGTGTTGTTGGGAAGATATGCTCTCATTTCAACTTCCAATGGGAACACAACAAGAAAAAAACAGTCTAAGACTTCCGCCATTCTACTGAAAAAAAGTCTATGAGCCTGCAGCAATAACAACACTGTCACCGGGACTGAAAATTAGTCTAAAATTCCTGAGCAGGGACACCATAGTAAAAACCCCAAAAAAGGTTCTAATACTTCCACATCTATTCAAAACTAGAAACATGTTTTGACTGGAGTTGCCAATATTTGGTGTAAATAATATGATGAAATGTACTGTAATACTTATGTAATATACAGCTATAAGCTCTTCAATGAAATGTAATAAGCTCAATTCCCAAAGTACATTTTCAACCATATCAATGTGTAGCGCTGCCCTCTTGAGGGTTGCTCAAAGAATCAATGCCCCCTTGGGTCTCCCCATTCTGAGAGTCCTCCACCACCCCTGACACTCTGAGTTCACTCATATTGCAAGGTTCCATTGCCAATCACTCTGTTTCAGTAATGCAGACCACAACACAGATAGAGTTAGAAATGTTTACTTAACTCTTATTTCTGCAAGAAATACCAATCTTGAAGCCACAAAAATATCACAATTCTTACATCAACAAGTTAAACTTATAGTTCTGGTGAACAAAGGGAGTAGATAATTTGTTAAATTCCACCACTCCCTGTATTCTCCAACAGCAACAACAGTTGAAAATAATACAATTTCTCCAATTGAGTTTAAACAATACCCGAGGGTTCACTAGGAAAAGAGGTGATTTGGCAATATCTACTGAAACTGAAAAGGGAAGTAATACAGTAAGACCCTATACCAAATAGATGCCCCAAGGTGTAAATTGGTACCACTCAATGGATTCGAATTCAGATAACAATGTTCTATAAAGCACAGATAAAATATAACCCCTTAGCAGGTAAATTCATGTTTTATGAATACACCAGATAACTATGAATTTCTATTTAAATTCTCCTGTTTTGGTTAGAGAGTTCTTAGGAGATAAATTAGTACCAAGTAAATTGACCTGAGTATATGACTGAGGAGAGGATGAGCAGATGTAGTTGCATCAATTCTGTCTTGCAAAGTCCAAGCAATCTTCTGCTGGCTATAAGAGTTAGGTACCTAAGAACACTGTGTCATTCTAATCACTGAGATGAGGCACAAAGAGGTTAAATTCCACTACACTAAATAGCCTTGTAGTGGTCACTGACTTCTTGAATAAACTGGTCACAAACGGCAATTCAGTATATATATATATATATATATATATATATATATACTGTATATATATATATATACGGTAATCCAAAGGGTAATAAAAAGATGCTGCATAGACAGTATAAGTACTCTTATGTGTGGGCCTGAGCCCGCTCACCAAAACCAAAGGACTATATGTAGACAAACGGTCCGGCACTCAGATGCAGATGATGGTAATGCTGGGACCGTTAGTTCACACTGACTGCTTGCTCCTGGGAGGTAGATAGCATCCACTGCACTCCTTGCAGCTCTCCTAGAATGACAGATGTGACTGCTGCGGTAGCTGCTGCTGCTTCAATCCAGACAGAGATGAGAATCGGAAGGCTCAGCGGGTCACTCACTGTGTTGACCAGTCACCTGCAGAGAATTCAGTCGGCGGGAATGCTGTAAGTAGGCCGCGCTCCTAGCTTCGGTTGTAGCAGCACACAGGGTTCCTCACTGATTGATCACGCCATTCCAAGAGGCTGTTATCAGCCCCCCCTCCCACTTAAATATGTTTCTCCCACAACGCATTGCACCTCCCAGAAGTCTCTAGAGCAGCACAGCCCGATGGGAAATGGAGTCCTTCATACCAGAGTCTACTGACTGTTTCTTCTCTCTACACTACAATTCCCACAATGTTTCATCCTCATTGCAATTACAGTCTTATTCCACAAGCGAACACTCCCACTCCCACTCCCAGAGGAATATTTCTGAACTCCTGGCTACAAATGTAACTTTCAAATATCACTGGACACAGCTGGAAATAATCCAAGTAATGGGCTGTGGTACCCTAGTCATGGGTTCAAGCCCAAGACAGACAGAGAAAAAGTGTCAACAACATATCCTGACCATGCTGCTAAACCCCAAGCCAGAAGGGACTAATATGCAAGTATCCCTAGGATCTAATAGTTTAACTGCAGCTGCTTAGGGTATATCTAAATCCCTGTGACAGACAGAGTATCTCTGCCCCATTCTTTTTATTATTTCATGTGCACAGTGCCAGAAAGCTAGGTCTGTGCTACTGTATGTGTAAGGGTCTCCTTTCAGTATATTAGTAGGTGGATCTGTACATTGCAATAGAGTTTATATGCAGCTACTGGTATTTTTTTTTATATAGAGCTCCTCTTATTCTAATTAACCCTGTCCCCTCAAGTAGTGTTGAGCGAACCCGGACTGTAACGTTCGGGTCCGTACCGAACTTTCGGGTGTCTGTGGCACGGACCCGGACATTTCAAAAATCGTTCGGGTTCGGTCCGGGGTTGTGGGCTTTCAAGCCATGCCTGGGCTTGCAATGTCAGGCCCAAGCGAGTTGTGATGAACTCCCCTGTCCCAATTAATCTTATTCTCCTCGAGATATATTTTTTTTTATGGTCATCGACGTATATTTGAGATAACGTTACATGTCTAGGTGGATGATTATATGACTTTCCTCTGGGAATGTGTATGTCATCGTGTCTGGATCGAAAGACCGTGACACGTGTACTTTATTATTTTTCTTACCCCGTCTCTATGAGACAGACAGTGTCCCTAAATCTATATGGGATTCGTCGACGTCAATTTGATAATCTAGGATCCCTATGAACGTATAATCAGGGAAGACCGAACCCCAAAT
>BLSH010243128.1:620031-632439 GCA_018402905.1 Glandirana rugosa
TTTCCCTATCCCCATTTATTTGTAGGGCACTTGCCCTAGTTTGAAGATGATTTTGGAACAGTTATATGGTTTCTACCGTTAATTAATACTTTTCAGACACAGTTTGAAGATGATCCACATTCACCTCCATTTTTGCTTTTTTTTGTTTTTATTTTTTTTTAAATATTTAAAGTTATTTCCCTGTCCCCATTTTTTTTGTAGGGCACTTGCCCTACCCTTACCCCCATTTTACTTCCTTTTGCAGCCCTCTGGGGCTTTCCAGGACTTTGCTACAGCCATTTTTGTGCCTAAAAGTTCGGGTCCCCATTGATTTCAATGGGGTTCGTTGTCCGTGCGATCGTTCGGGTTCCGTCCGGACCCGGACCCGGACTTTGTCCCGAAGTTCGGACGGACCAGCAGAACCCGAACTTCCAGAGGTTCGCTCAACTCTACCCTCAAGTCTCATATTCATTAGCTAGTTTTAGTTTAGGGTTTGATAACCAGCATAGGCTAGAGCCATGTTAGGCTTCCGGTGGTCACTTTGGGATCATAGGCTTAGAGGTCCAACTGCATGTCAGATTATAAACTAAACAATACAGAGTAGATAGGCTGACTCTGAGTTCCAGTGCCACAGTTCCAATCACACCACAATTCCTGCCGGTGCGAAGCTCCATTCTAGGTTGGTTGAACAACAGTTGGAGGATCCCCCCTGATCGCTGATCTAGTCCTCAGGTTTCCGACACAAAAACAGATGCCACATCATCCTCAGAGGCCCCTGAAACTGGACTTTGCTTCAACATTCATCTGGTGCCTGTGGTATCACTATTAATAACTATATATACCCGGGTATATGTGCACAATTCCACCAGGACTTCTATTGGACCCTTTTGCTGATACCTGTTTGTACATTGGAAGTATGTACTGTATATAATCTCTCCTTATATTAACCTCTTAGCGCCAGTGCCTCCCAGCCCTTTAAGAGGTTTATGATGCCGGGAGGCGGCTTAAGATCACTTGAAAACCGTCACGGCGGTCACGTGGTCCAAAAACAGTTCTGGTCCTCTTATTTACCTAGAGGTTTACTGCAATATCCTGTTTGGGGAGGGCCATTTCATATAACACCCCCCCTCAAAAAAAAAAAAAAAAAAGAGGGCCACACAACTTTCAGATAATATATAGACTTAAATCATTTGTATTACATGGATTTTTTAAAAATGTCCTGTTATTTGGCAGATCTAATAATGTGTGTATTAAGGCTAAACTCTAGGCAAACAGCTAAACACGCAGATGAAATAATACATAAATGAGGATTTTTCTACTAGCCAGAGAATTCATAGTTCTGGTCATCCAGTCCTGAGATTTGCACAGTTCTGTGGCACAGCACAGCCAGGTGGAGAATACTACTTACATTTAGGACATAGAATGGTGTCCTCTTTTCACTGTCTGCCTGCTGATTGGACAGTAAGAAAAAAAAAAAAAGCTTCAGCAGATGGTTGCATGCAAATGTGCTCCTAGTCAACACTATTGCATACAGAACACCAGACTGCCACCCAGTCATACGCCTCCCTCTCACAGCCTGAGTGCTGCTGTATAGAGGATTTCAAGAGGCCAACACCAAGTCAAATTCAGGTACTTAAACTGGTTATTTTTTTTTTTTAAAAAACATATATTTAACCACTTCAGATCCACGCTATAGTGCAGATGATGGCTACAGCGTGGATCTGAATTGCCGGGAGGCAGTCAATAGACGTCCTCCCCTTTTGCGCGCTCCAGGCGCGAGCGTGCTCGTGGGTCGGGCGCACTCGATGTCCGCCGGAGACCCGCAATCTCTTAACAGAGAGCCAGAACGGGGAACGCCGATATAAGCACTGCGGTTACCCGCTCTGTGAGGGGGGGCATGACAGATAAGATCTTGTGATCGGGAACAGTTAGATCTGTTATGTCCCTGTCAGCCCCGCCCCCACACAGTTAGAACACATACAGGGAACACATTTAACCCCTTGATCGCCCCTTAGTGTTAACCCCTTCCCTGCCAATGACATTTATACATCAATCAGTGTCTATTTTTAAATCTGATCGCTGTATAAATGTCCTTGGTCCCAAACAACGTCCAACATGTCCGCCGCAATATCGCAGTCCTGGTAAAAATCACAGATCGCCGCCATTACCAGTAAAAAAAAAAATTAAAACGCCATAAACCAATGTCCATAGTTTGTAGGCACTATAACTTTTGCGCAACCCAATCAAAATACGCTTATTGCGATTTTTTTAACCAAACATATGTAGAAGAATATATATCGGCCTAAACTGAGGAATAAATTTGTTTTTTTATGTTTTATTTTTGGATATTTACTATAGCAAAAAGTAAAAAATATTGTTCTTTTTTCAAAATCATCGCTCTTTGTTTGTTTATAGAGGTGATCAAATACCACCAAAAGAAAGCTCTATATGTTTGGGTACAGTGTCGCACGACCGCGCAATTGTCACTCAAAGAGTGACAGCGCTGAAAACTGAAAATTGGTCCGGGCAGGAGGGGGGGGGGGGGGGTTAAATGCCCAGTAAGCAAGTGGTTAATAATTCGTTAACAACATGAAGCTGTGATAATTTGTCATCTGGCATAATTTCAACTTTAATGGTCAGTCAGCAGTCAAAAAGTGTTTTTAGAGCCATACTCATTGTGCATGTCATAATGGGCTTTTCATTAAATGCTTGTTTGTACAGACAGCGGCACTTGTAATGTGTTCATATACAAATAACAAGCAGCAACATATCCCTTGAAATTATATTGAAAAGTTGACATCTATGATTAAAAGCAATATTATAATGCTGTTAGATGGTTGCAAGATTAAAATCAGGTCTGATTTTTAGTAACCTAATCAAGGTGGATTGGTTTGTTTAGTTCAAAACAAGTGTAATATAATCATTTAAATATAAAGGTGTACTGTAGAAAAGGAGAGATCAAAGAGACATACATCAGTTCTACCAATATGAGGTGAACCTGCCTTCCTTATATAGTACTCTTCGGTTAAAAATATCATTTGCAGTTTCTCAGCAATTTTCATTTAGTCAAATATCACATCCAAAATTGCAGTTGAGTGTTAACTTCTGCAATCAATCTCTCAAAAGTGTGTTCCTCTAGCTTCTTTGAGATGGCTAAACTGTTATATCTATCGCTGCAATTGTCCTGTGTTCATTTGCGATTGACCTTGCACAGCTCCAGCACTATGTAGTGGTATTCATACTAATTTTTGGGGTTACATGTTGTACTGCAGTTCAAAATGGTAAGGCTCAAGGTTTTTTTACCTTTAATGCATTCTATGCATTAAAGTATAACTAAAGGCAAAACTTTTTTTTTCTTAGGTTTGGACAGAGTGGAGAATACTAACAAGGTTCCATTGCTGTCTGTGCCCCCGTTAGGGAGATTTCCTCTCTCAATTTGTCCTGTTTACCATTATCATTGAAAGTGAAAGTAAAAGAAAATTTCAAATTTTGGGTTGTCCCCAGAAAAGTAAGAGTGGAAATCTTCCAATGGGGACACTAGTTCTGGTGACCTGGGGGTCCCCAAAGAATTCCCTTAATTTGCAGAGATTTCCTCTCACTTCCTGTTTGGCTATGGGACAGAAAGTGAAGGTAAAACTCCCTAATTGGACACAGATGGCGAAAAAAAATCTGACAGAGGTTATAACCCTCCCTAACTCTATCCAGAATGGGTGCAGCTCCCCCCAGCCCCCTCCCCTATACTTACCTGAGCCCCATCTCAATCCAGTAATATGCATGAGAATAGCAGCTCTCCCAAGTCTGTCTCTCTCCCCCATTGGCTCACACAGCAGCAGCAGAAGCCATTGGCTCCTGCTGCTATCAATCACAGACAGCTAGCCAATGAGGAGTGAGTGGGGCCAAATCACATCTGTGTGTGCATGGACACACAGAGCATGACTAGGGAGCAATCCAGCTTGAGTGCCCCCATAGCATGAGGCTTGCTAATGGGGGAACTCAGCAGGAGGGGGGGGGAGCCAGGACCACCAACGGGGACCCAAAAAGAACAGGATTCGGGCTGCTTTGGGAGTAGATAAGTATGACATGTTTGTTATTTTTGTTTTTAAAATCTTTTCTTTATAATTATGTTAAAGTAGAGTTGGGACTTTAAAGCATAGCTCCACTTTTGCAATCAAATTTGAGAAAACCCTATTATATGTTTATTCTGTGTTCCCATTCACAGAGCATACCTAAAATAACGTTTTTAAAACATATTTTTTACCCTTTCAGTTGTTTCTTTGGAGCAGACATTTCGGCAGACTGCAAGATGCTCTGAACAATTTTAAAGTGGAGGGACAAATTGGGGACAGACTAAATTTTCATCTCATTACAACGCAGAGTTCTAGTTAGGATCTTTAAGTCCCAACTCTGGGGAAAGGAAAAGTCCTCCCTTGTAGCGGGGATGCCCCCAAACTGCAAGGTTTAAATGTGTGTTTAGGTCCAGGGGGCTGCAAAAAGTTGTTTTGATGAACTGGTCCTTCACTCCCCCAGCACTCTTCTTTGCTTCCCTACACTCCAGCAGTGGACTGTCCCTTGGAGTCCCCATGCCCAGTGCAGGGCTATGAGCTCTGCATTGATCTTGATGATGTCAAAAGACCTGTGCGCTGGAGCATTGGTAAAGGCAGAGACGGGTCTTACAGCATGGAGGGAGCATTTAAATGTGCATTTAAACATTGCAGTCCACTGCAAAGGGAATATTTTCCTTTCCCTGGAGTTCAGCCTATACCTTACTGTATATTAGGACAGACAGTGTTCAAATCTAGTTTACTACTGATAATGAAATCTTCCAGCACAATACAGACGGGGTTAATTACATAGCTCCCATACTCTTTCCTAACATTACTTAGCATTGGGAGACTTCCGTTTTTGAGTTTTCATAAAAAAGGAAGTAAGAGCATAAACAGCTATTTTTATTTTTTAAGTTATTCTATGTGAATGAGAACTTGTAACAAACATAAAATACATGTTATCCCAAATTGTCTGCAAAAGTGGAGATACACAAAGTATATGTACATACAAACATGCCACCTTGATAACACATGTGGACCTATTAAAATTGCAATTAATCTTGATCATGCAGGCTTAGCTGTGTTCATTATTGTAAATTGTTTGTCTGTAGAAAAATTAGTACGTATATGATACTGTCTACATGAGGCCATTCATCTGTCTACAAATGAACTGAAATAAATATTATAGCTAACTAATTTAATATAAGCTGTACAGCCTAGGGCACTGATGGTTTTGTTTAAAAGATAATAATTATTTAAATTGCCAGAAGGGACAATCAGTCCAGCTTATAAAGTGAAACTTTGTTCTAAATTTAAATTCCAATATTGTACCACTCGAGGGTCAGAGTTATATATAGAGAAAACCAAGCTTTTCAGAAAGACAAGATCATGAGTGAAAGAATAAAGGCACAGTAATGTCACAAACACCATTATAGTAAGAGACACATCATGATTCAAATCAGAAGAATAAGACACAGGAAGTAAACAAAAACAGAAATGTATATACTGGAATTTAAAGGAATTGTTCATGCGTTTAATACCTGTTTCATAATTCAAAAAATGTGTATTTAATATTGTGCCTACAAGCAACAATTTTTATTTTGCAAGATTTTGCTGAAATACGTTGTGACTTAACTAGAGCATATAAACTGTAAAAACATTGGCAGGAAAAAGATACTTGAATGCATTCCACTTCATTGCCTCTATAATATACAATATATTCCTGAATTATTAACATCACAAGCTCACTCAACAGGCTGTTGGATGGTCCTCCAGGAAAATCTAACTCTGATTTACAGAAAGAGAGCATATTGCAATGTGAGCATGTGATTTGCACATGCGTCCTGGTTAAACATGAAGCACATGCACATTTACTGCAGTACAATTGAATGCCCCACTTGCTGTGCGTCCAGTTTCCCTAAACCTCTTCTCTCCAGCAACTCTCAGTTGCATTCTGATGTCAACACCTACATTGAGTCCTGCATTGTAAGGGAAGGCAGTAAGGGTTTGCCCACAACCTGGAGCAAGGAACGAGGTATTATAGCTAAGTCCTCTAGCCCTAGACTTGTGTGTTGGGCAGGTGGGTCGGGGGGCATTGAAAAGGTATTTTTTTAAATATCATATTAAACCATCAAGAATAGGTAGTGTAGTGGTCATCAAGTTCACCTCGCACACGAAAGGTCCCCCCATGAAACCTGGCAGAAAAGGTGTGCACACCTTGGAGATTGTTTCTATGATCAATGCTACTTTCTGCATCCCTTTTCATCATTTGTACTTTAGCACAAACTTTCAGTTTTGATGCCAAAGGAAAGCACCAAGAATAGGTTCTATAGTGTAGTGGTCTACATTTTTGCCAAAAACACAAAAGGTCCCAAGTTCAAAACTGGCCAGAAACACCTTTTTCTCACTGAGGCCAAATCAAAGCTCTTGCTTTGACTATCTCCTTACAGCCACAAGTGGAATATGCCAATATCAGGCAGAGTTTAGTTGCAATGCCTACAATGTGAGTCCTCTTTCTCCTGATTATTGAGTTAACCAGGAGAAACTGAAAACCATTGCTTAAAGCTTTTAGGTGAACTGGTTCTCTGGACCGACGCAGCAGGGTGAAAGTGGATTCTTTCTCCTGGTTAGGGAGTTGACCTGGAAAACCCAAGGATACATGCTGCCTTTGAGGATGCTGGAAAGTTTTCCTTATTTGCTTCTGTCTGCCAGATGACAAAGTGGATGCATATTGTCCCATCTTCCTAGGTAGTCCTGTCCCCTTTCCTGCACTGCTATCTGACCACATATAAACCAAGGATATGAATATTCAATTGGTCTTGACTTGGGCATCAGGCACCTCCTCTCAGAGAAAAATGCCATCACAATGTGTACAGGAGAGGGTCAGATACCAGCTACAATGCAATAAGAGTAAAAAAAAAGCCTACACAGGAGTGCTCACAGCGGACCTCACGACTGTTAATACTAACACAGGGTAATAGAGGAGTGTCAGTACAAGGCTTCAACTAAAACTTAAGGTCCGTACACATGGTCCGATGGTTGGTCAACAGCGGTCATCCAACAGCCTGTTGGCCGATAATCCAATCGTGTGTACGCACGATTCTACAGCCGATTTCCAATCATCGTCCAACAGAAGTTGGACGACGAGACTAGAAAACATGTGTTGGCCAACAAGGAGTTGACCGATTGTTGGCTCGTGTGTACAGAAGTTGACCAACCCAAAGTTGGAAGTGCAAACACGCATACTCGTAATCCAGAAAGTGTTTGGTCGTGTAACCTGTGTTCGTAATTCACAAATCACGTTCACCTGAACTTCCTTGTTATATGCTCGGAACACGTCACTACATTTGGCTTTGTTGGCCGATTACTTGATTCTCACTCACATTAGTACACTAGACCAAGCCGCCGTTGCCCAATTTGGACAAAAGTGGGACGTTTGGTTGACCATCCATCGGCTAGTGTGTACAAGGCTTTACACTGCAGTACAGGAAAGAGGAGTTTCATTCTGTCTTTCCTTATTTACTTTCACACTTATTGAAGAAGAATGATTTACTTTGCAAGTCAGAATAAGGCTTCTGTTCCCCTTTACATTCACGAGGAAAATGAGCCTCATTCTAACACCCCTGCAGCAGCAAAGTGACAGCCACAACACCTAAAGGTCATCTAGAGCTACAAATGTGTGGAGTCAGAACTGAACAACACAAGACTGCAATTGAACAGGCTACACTACAGGCATGCTTACTACACAGGGGCAGTGGCAACAGGTAAAAGAAACAAAATGCTCCTACGCTCGAAAGATAGCCATAGGGGAAATTGAATAAGGAGACAATCTTCACAAATCACACCACCACATGGGCTGTGCTGCCATTCTCAGCAGGTCAGGGGGGACCCCGAAGCAACCCTAGAAGAAAACAAGGACAGAAGCGCACCAGCCTTGTGCATCACCTTTGCAACACTGAAAATGTATTTAGAGTAAAATTGCATACTCCCAAACGAGAAGAATAATATAAAAGTCCATCAGGTGCATCATCCAACACCATCTCCTGGCCCGTAGACTTGGGTGGGATGAGAGTCCAAAAATATGCTGATGTGTTTCGAGGATGACCCCTCTTGAAACTTATATGTATATATGTGGTTGTATTGTTGAGATGTATGCATTTGAAGTTTGGTGACACATATCCCCAAATGAGGAATGAATTGTTTATTTTTATAATGAATAGCACTAGCCCTCCCACATGAGGGAGGGGCCTAGATCACATGATCCAATGTACTTGATCCTAAGTCACCTTATAAAAACCATCTGCCTGTAGTCCAAACTTATCTCTGAGGAAGAGGGGTCACCCTTGAAATGTGTCAGCATATATTTTGACTCTCATTGCACCCAAGTCTACGGGCCAGGAGATCATGTTGGATGATGCACCTGATGGACTTTTATATTATTTGTCTGATTTTGACACTAGTTTGTATGTAATTTTACTTTAAATACATTTTCAGTGTTGGTAATGTGCAAGGCTGGTGTGCTTTTGGTCCTTGTTTTCTTCTAGCAGTGGCAACAGAGCATTGCTACTGACACGCCCAAAAACAGGGCTTAGATGATGGGAGGAGCACAGAAACAGGAGGACTGTGAGTAAAGAAGGGATTTTAATAATAAACACTAGCTCCTTGGAGAGGCTATGGGAGGTTATTATACACAAATTCACTGGCCTAGTTTTTTCATCATCATGAGAGGTCTTCTTTGCCATTGATACTGTATATTAAGCAAAGTTTATCAAGGTCCAATCTTTCATGGAGTTGCAGCTGTAATCATCTTAAACTGCTATCTTTATAGTACCAAAACTACCATTATATAACTTACATCAGACCTATAGGGATTTATGCACAGTGATTTATCTATTAAGATATGCTACTCTGACAGTACCTCTGTTTGCATCTTTCAGCAATGTATTTTGTTAATGAAAACAGACCGTGCTGTTTTAAATGACTTGGTACCATTAGTATATCTGTGGTACAAAATACTCATATCCCACCCACACTTAAAAAAATCTCCTCCTTCCATATTTGTTATCAGGCTACATCAGCCTTTCTCAACCAGAGTTTCTCCTGAGGTTGGTAAAACTTCCATAAGCAAAGGAGAATGTATCTCCTACGTAAACTGACCACCAATGCAAGAGGGCAATTTTCCATTGGCCTCCAACACAACAGGTTACAATTACACTAACCGCAAATGTTAGAGCAATCCACAATTTTCATTATCTCCGTTTTTTAATTCCTTTGATTTCAAATTTATTACTGATTTTTCTTTCAGATACGCCTAGTGGGTGCTAAAAATGTTCTGTCCCAGGTGTGACACACTCTGGGTATCTCACATTCTTTTTCATTTTATTTAAAACTTTGTACAATTTACTGATCATGCCTAAAACATACCGTAAGTAGGACATTTTTAGCAGGGGTTCCCCAAGACCTCAGCAGTAAAAAAAGTTGAGGGGCTGGACTGCATTGTTTCATACTAGGCATGGAATAGTCTCTCCTATATTAAAAAAAAAAATTAGATAGCACTTGCATGAATTAAAGCTTGAACTCCAGGCAAGCACCTTTTTGTATTTGTATTTCTGTCCAACTATTCTTGAGAGTTTTGTCTTGCCTGGAGGGGGAGGAGTCCTGATTTTTATTTATTGCAGTTTTACATTCACTTTCAGGTCTCCTTCCCTACCTTCTTAATGGACAATGAAAGAAGAAGCAGCAGACTGAGGAACTTATTTCTCTGTCACTCTGCTCTCTCATCCTTTCAGTGTTTGGCTTTTACTGAGTCCTGTTGTACAGAAGATTGCTGAAGGCTGATAATACATTTTGGGTATATACACTGCTTGAATTAAAAAAAAAAAAAACATACATTTAAGGATGCATTAATGATTACAGGGCTGCATTATTTGTGCATATTTAGATCTGTCTGGAGTTCAGTCTTAAAACGTCAATAAACCCAGACTATGAAAAACTCTCATTGCTTACTAAATAATAGAGTGTTCATACTCACAATACCACTAAAGCTTTTTTTTGTGTAGAGTGAAATATACCTGGTTGATCCTGCATACAAATGTCCCTCCCATCTTCTCTGTGTGCCCTCTGCATGCAGATTGAAATTATGTAGACCAGCTGGTGTCCTTTATGGAACTTGCTCTAAATTACTTTCCTTTCTAAGCTCTTCATTTCCTCTTCTTTCTTATCTGTGCAGCCCACATGACTATAGAGTCACACATGTAGACATATACACTCTGGTAAATTACACACCCCTCCCTCCCACCTCCTCCAGGTCTTCCTATTGCTAAACACTATAGGGGCGAAATATAGTATGCTGATTAATTACATTAACTATGAAACTCACAAAAAGCTTAATTTTCATATAAATCAGCATTACATATAGTATATCAAATGTAATTGCTAATACCTGTAAAGAAAAAATAAAAGGAGCCTGGGATACGGATGCCGCCTGAACAAAATTAAAGCTAGTGTCAATTATCATTGACTCTGCCTACACCATATAAATACACAAAAAATATACACTTGATGTTCAATAAAGATTTTTTGGAGCTGTAAAACAGGTATTTGATATTTATAATCTAATTTTATTTTCTCTTCTGAAATTGTTTTTTTTAGTCATGTGACTGGCACAGCACCAATCAGGGCTGGCCAGACACACACACACACTGTAGAGAGCATACATCATCAGAGAATAGAAGCCAATCCCAAAGATCTTTCTCTGCAGATTTCAAAGAACATGGAGAGATCATGTGACCACATAACAGTGCTGCAGAAATAAGGTACTTCTAGGATAAAAAAAGAAAAAATACAGTGCCAAGATAAATATGATTTATTTGAATGAATTATGGTAATTAACACTTATCGCTTTAGTATCACTTTAACCACTTCCCTACCTCCGTATGCAGAATGACGGCCAGGAAGTGGTTCAGTTATCCTGACCGGGCGCCATATGACGTCCAGCAGCATAACATGCTGGCGCACATCCGTGGGGGCGCGCACCACAGTGATCAGAGGTGCGGTGTGTCTAACTCGCGTCCCTGGGGGCGCGCACCGCAGTGATCGGTGGTGCGGTGTGTCAGTCTGACCCACCGCATTGCCAATCTCGGTACAGAGCTTCCATCGGAAGTTCTTTCCCATGTGATCAGCCATGACCAATCATGGTTGGTTACAGTGTAAACAGGAAAAGCCGTTTATCAGCTTTTCCACTACTCGATTCTGCAGACGCAAGTAGTGGAGAGCCGATCAGCTGCTCTCCTGACAGGGGGGGTCTGTGCTGATTGCTTATCAGTGCAGCCCCCTAGGATCGCCAGTCTAGACCACCAGGGAGCCTGCCCAGGGATGTGCCCACATAGGACCACCAGGGAGCCGATCCTGACCACCAGGGAGCTGATCCTAGACCACCAGGGAGCCCACCCTAGACCACCAGGAAAAAGGTCTGCCGATCGGCATCCAATCAGCGCTCGGTGTGTTCTGGCGGGGGGGAGGGGGTGTGTTCCCCTATCAGGACACAATAGCTTAGTGGGAGTACGGCACAATGGATCCTCCTGAGTTCTTAATTTTTTTTCCGTTCAGCCCGCTGGGTTATAGGAAAAGAAAATGAAAGTGTGTACTAAATTTTACTCTGGTCTTGATAACCCAGTTCAACTTCAAAAACAGTCTACACATAGCTAAAACTTTGGAATTCAACTTTGGGAACGCTAGAAGCAATCTTTGCAAAAAGGGAATAGCCTTTTTGAGAAAAACACAGTCCCTATCAGGGAAGATGGTGCAGCTTAGTGAAGACTATTTGGTATTTAGACTATCCTAGGAACGCCCAAATGGGCACAGAGCAGCTTTGAAATGATCCATGTGGGCACAATATGCACACCCATGTTTGTTTGTTAAAGGAGAAGTACAGCCAAATCTCATTTGGCTGTACTTCTCCTGTGTATCACAGGAGTGCAGTTTGTTCAGCATACAGCGGGCTGATCCACCCAAATGCCTGGACTGGCCCTCGGCTCAGCCTCTCAGTGAGCCGATGAGAGCCTGAGCCAGCCAGTCCTGCCCCCTCCACAACCCAGCGCTCCAGTGAGCACTGGAGGGGCAGAGCAGACAGCGGTGACTGACAGTCACCAGCTCTCTCCTCAGAGAGCTTTGAGAATCGACTGATCTGCAGTGTTTGCTCACTCAGTTCTTAGCCTTAAAGCCTGCAGGGGACAGATGCAGCATTTTACCGATGCTGCATTCACCTAGGTAAGTATGATTTTTTTTTTTTGTTTGTTTAATTAATTTTTATTGAGTTTATAAGGTATACAATAAGCCAAGGGGGGGGGGGAGAGGGGTACATACAATAAACAAAGCAATAGGGGGG
>BLSH010243128.1:645814-660933 GCA_018402905.1 Glandirana rugosa
ACGGGTGGAGGACAGGGTGACGGGGGGTATAACAGGGTAAAGAGGGATGGACAGGGTGACGGGGAGGACGAAATCACGGGCGGTGTGGGACAATATGGGGGGCAGTGGGACAGGAGGTGGGCAGAGGGACAGGTGGTGGGCACTGGAATAGGTGGGGGGGGCAGTGGGACAGGAGGGGGCAGTGGGACAGGAGGGGGGCAGTGGGACAGGAGGGGTTCCGGAGGACAAGAGGGGGCAGTGGGACAGGAGGGGTTCAGGAGGACAAGAGGGGGCAGTGGGACAGATGGTTGGGAGTGTGACAGGTGGGGGGGTGCAGTGGGGCAGGAAGGGGTCAGTGGGACAAGAAGGGGACAGGTGCATCCTTACAGGTCCACTCTGACCATGGGACATGCAGACCCCCGGCCTGCCTACTGCTCTCTTCTCACTGTGCCAGTAGCCTAGTAAACAGCAGACAAACTAAAACATCCACGGTGCACCCTCTGTCCTACCAGGAGCAGCACGAAAGTTCTAGTTTGTCTGTAGGGGGGCATGAAAGACTGGTATTATAAAAACCTGAATACCTGGCAAGTGGCTAGGAATTTGAATTGTAAGACCCCCCCCCCCACCCCCCAAGGCCGCCTATGCTGTCTTATGCTGGCGCCAGCCTTCAGTCTAAAATCTTTTTATCTTAGAAACAAGAGACACTACTCTTAATAATACAGGGTCAGTTTTATGTCTATTCAAAGCTCAGATATGAGCTGATTTAAATATTGGGTGCCTGGCTCCATTATTTTTAAGACTTCTGAGCAGGTGAAGTCACATAAACTGACTTTGCTGTAAAATTATGGATTATTATCTACCGCACTCTTTTTTCTTTATTTAGAGTTTTTGGGAGTTCTGGTAGTTTTCTTTATTTTGAATTTTCTTCCTTTGTGTTTTAGAATATTTGTGTACTAACACTTTTCATTTATGTCACAATTATTTATTTGCAAAATTTTATAACAGACACAAAGAACACCGTGTTTTTTTTTTTTTAAATGTGCGGTCTTTCATTCATTTAGCTAAAAACCCAGCCATGATTAACCCCTTCGCGCTGATGGTATGCAAATATTATTATTATTATTATTATACAGGATTTATATAGCGCCAACAGTTTGCGCAGCGCTTTACAATATTAGGGCAGACAGTACAATTACAATACAATTCAATACAGGAGGAATCAGAGGACCCTGCTCGTTAGAGCTTACAATCTAGGGAAATATGCGGCCTCGGCTTGAAGGGGTTGTACCGGGGTGATGTATGCATCACCCCGGTACCATTGTTTAGAGCGGAAGGGTTTGGCTTTGTTTGGATAACAACCGATGCGGCTAAAAGTTGCTCGGGTGTTATCCCAAGAAGCGGGAGGGGACGTCCCCCCCCCTCCTTCCGCCTTCAGCGGCTCTCCCAGCTCTCCCGTCCCACCAGGAGGCCCAGACGACCAGCAGACACGTCCGCCGACTTGCCAAAGATCCGAATGAAGCCGCAATTGGCTTCAATTGGGTCTCAGAACTAGTAACCCGGAAGCGATGTTGTGACATCACTACTGGGGTTACTGGAGCCTTAAAGGCACCAGATTTTTTTAAAAAATGTCAGTATTCAAAACAGCCAAACTTGGCGTTTTGGATGCTTTTAAGAGCAAAGGAAGGGTTTGGGGTCGTATAGACTCCAGATCCCTCCATAAAGAGTACCTGTCACTGCCTATTACTGTCTCAAGGGATGTTTACATTCCTTGTGACAGCAATAAAAATGATCAGTTTTTTTTTTAAAACAGACAGTGTAAAAAAAAAAAAATAAAAAATAAAATAATTAAGAGAAAAAAAAATTAAAGCGCCCCGCCCCCCCATGCTCGCACACAGAAGCGACCGCATACGTAAGTCGTGCCTGCAACGCAACATGTGAGGTATCCCATGATCGTTAGAGCAAGAACAGTAATTCTAGCATAAGACCTCCTCTGTAACTCTAAACTGGCAACCAGTAGATATTTTTAAACCTCACCTATGGAGATGTTTAAGTACCGTAGTTTGTCGCCAAAAAAATTGTGTTTAAAAGACTGCTGCGCAAATACCTTGTGACATAAAATATTGCGACGATTTCCATTTTATTCTCTAGGGTCTTTGCTAAATATAAATATATAATATTTGGGGGTTCTAAGTAATTTTCTTGCAAAAAATAAGGATTTTAACTTAAAAAAGTCAGAAAATGGCTAAAGCCTCGTACACACGGTTCGACGGTCGTATACAACAGGTCGTACTAACGACCGTCGTATATGTAATCGATCGTTCGTACGCGCGATTAGAACAGCTGAACATATGACGGTTGTACAAGGGGAGGTGTATGAGACTATAAAACGTGGTCTTACCAACAATCGGTCATACGACTGTTGTATCGTGTGTACAGAGAAGTTGGTACAACAAGTTGTATTGTGCAAAACACGCATGCTCAGAAGTCAGGAACGGCCGGATGCTAATTACATGCACCTGAACGTTCTTCTGCGGTCGTATGATCGTATAGTGCAGTCAGTATGCTAGATACAACAGCCAACATACGATTTGAGACGATCGTACGTATGATCGCCATCCCGTGTGTACGAGGCTTTAGTCATGAAGGTTGAATACCACCAAAGAAAGCTCTGCAATGGAGTCAATGAGGAGGTAAATTTACGATGGTTTTTAAGGGTGCAATGGTCTTTAACTACTTCAATACTGGGCACATTCACCCCCTTCCTGCCCAGGCCAATTTTCAGCTGTCAGCGCTGTCACACTTTGAATGACAATTGAGCTGACATGCAACACTGTAACCATATTACATTTTTTATAATTTTTTTCACACAAGTGTCAACATTTTTGTGTGCCAGGGAAATATGCGGCAAATACTTTATGTGCCCTTTTATCAAATCAGCCCTGGTGTAATTTAAATTAAAACAAAAATAGTAGAACAAAAGTGGTAAAAGAGTTGTAAAGGGAGAGTGTTTTTTATATTAATGCATTCTACGCAATAAGATAAAAAACCTTCTGTGTGTGGCAACCTCCCCAGCACCCCCCTAATTACCTGAGCCTCTTCTCTCTGCAGCGATGTCTACGAGTGTCTTAGCTGCCCCAGACACTCCTCCTGATTGGCTGAGAAACAGTATTGGCACCATTGGCTCCCACGCCTGTCAATCAATATCAGTCAATCAGGGGAGAGAGGGGGCAGGCCGGGTCAGGGCTCCATGTCTCAATGGATACAGGGAGCTCTGACTTGACTCGAATGCCCCTATAGAGAGCTGCTGATAGGAGGGAAGGGCCAGGAGCAGCAAAGAGGGACCCGAGAAGAGGAGGATCCATGTTGCTTTGTGCAAATCCAATTGCACAGAGGAGGTAAGTATAGCATGTTTGTTATTTTAAATAAAAAACAAAAAACAAGGCTTTACAATCACTTTAATAAACCCAAAGGTTGTGGTGGCTGTACTCTAGCTAACTCTTGCTAACACATTTCAAGCAACTATTACAATAGATTTGTTTCCTTTTGACATAAAGGTTTTACATCAATGAATAAATGCTGACCACTGTAAAAACTCCTGTTGGTGTTAAATGGGTTATCTAAACTCTCTAACTGCCTTTTTTTGATGGACACCTTGGTCTGTTAAAAGATATTTACTTGGTCTGTTAAAGCAAGCAACACTGAAATAATGGATAAAAGTCTTAAAAAGAAAACTAAAGCTGCCACTACATCTAAGAATTGGTAAGCGGCAACATAATTCATTTTTATTTTTGGGTTTAATTCCACTTCAACTCATCCAAATAAATATAAACTAGGTACAGTAGGAGACAAAGGGCCCTTTCACACGAGTTTTACGTGTAAAGGGTCCATTTTTGCTCAGCGGGGATTGCTCCGCTGAGCCAACGCATGACAGTTTCGTCTCCACTCACTGAGCGGAGAAGGAACTGTCAGAGTGCCGCTCTCCTCTATGGAGATCGGATGAAAACGGACTGCCTGTCCGTTTTCATCCAATTCTACAGATGGGTGAAAAATAGGTTTTCATCTGTCTGTATTTCAGCATAGGATCGGATCGGAGAGTGGCGGATGTCAGCGGACATGTCTCCGCTGACATCCACCACTCCATAGGGCTGCATGGAGCGTCCATTTAGGTCTGCCTGAAAAACGGACAGGAGGATCTGAACGGAAAGCCCGTGTGAAAAGACCCAAAGGAGTTGATTTACTAAAATTGGAGAGTGAAAAATCAGGTGCAGCTCTCTATAGAAACCAATCAGCTTTCAGTTTTTTGTTTTTTTTGGCAAAGCTTAAAAGAGAAGGATGGGAATTTTTTTTCTTTTTATCATACTTACCTAGGTGCATGCTGCATCTGTCCCCCGCTAGCTTTAACACTGAGAACCAATCTATCAAACACCCGCCGATTGCTTGGTTCTCCGAACTCCATGGCTCTCTGCTCTGACCCCCGCGCTCACTGGAGTGCTGGGCTGTGGAGGGGCTGGGAGCAGCCAGCTCAGGCTCTCAGCAATTCGCTGAGAGGCTGAGCTGGATGCTGGTCCAGGCATGTGGGTGGATCCCAACCATATGGTTGTGATCTTGACCGAGCTTGGAACGGCTCTGACGTCAGCCGACAGCGGGCTTCAACAGAACAAACTGCACTCCTGTGATCCACAGGAAAAGTACAGCCAAATGAGCTTTGGCTGTACTCCTTTAACCACTTGCCGACCGCCAACCGCAGGTTGACGGCGACAAGGTGGTTCGATATCGCAAAACGCCGTCATATGACGGCGGCTGCGAGATCGAGCAATGTGAGTGCGCGCACGCCGCCGGAGGTACGCGCGCGCGCTCACTGTGTCCGGGGGGGGCCAGGAAGCTCGATCTCCGCCGGCTACCTGCGATGCCCCCCCAGAGTGAAAGAACGGAGGTCCGTGAATGTAAACACGGATCTCCGTTCTGTGAGAGGGGGAAGGGCTGTGATCACAGCCTTCCTCTATATGGAAGCTGTGATCGCTCCCCTTCCCCTGCTAGGGCAGCCCACACACAGTTAGAACACGCCCAGGCAACACAGTTAACCCTTAGAGCGCCTCCTGCAGGATAACCCCTTCACTGCCAATGGCATTTACACAGTAATCAGTTCATTTTTATAGCACTGATCGCTGTATAAATGCCAATGGTCCAAAAAAGTGACAAAATGGTCCGACATGTCCGTCCCATTATCATTTAGTACCACTAAAAATCGCAGATCGCCGCCATTACTTGTGAAAAAAAATAAATAAATAAAAACCCCAAAAATGAACTCTCATCATCCGTAAACGGTAACTTTTGCGCAAACCAATCAATAAACGCAGATTGCGATTTTTTAAATCACAAATATGAGGAAAAATATAAAATCGGCCAAAACTGTTGAAAAAAATGTTTTTTTATTTTTTTTTTTGGATTTGTATTTTAGCAAAAAGTAAGAAATGTGGGTTTTTTTGCAAAATTGTCGCTTTTCTTTTGTTTATAGCGGTCATCAGAAATGACACAGAGGTGATCAAATACCACCAAAAGAAAGCTCTATTTGTGGGAAAAAAAGGACGCAAATTTCGTTTGGGTACAACGCCGCACGACCGCGCAATTGTCAGTTAAAGCGACGCAGTGCCGAATCGCAAAAAGTGCTCTGGTCCTAAAGTGTGAAATCCTTCCGGGGCTGAAGTGGTTAATTGAACAAGCAAAAGTAAGAAGCTGATTGGTTTCTATGCAGAGCTGCACTAGATTTTGCACTCTCTAGTTTAAAGTAAATGAACTAACAATGTCTAACAAGAGTAGAGATCTAGATCAAGATGATTGAGCTGATTAAATTATTGCTTAGTAAGCTTTCGAAGCATTACCAAAAACACAAAGCAAAGTAAAGAGCTGTAGCTGCAACAAAACACAGCAAAACAAGCAGAGAATCTGTGTTCATTATGGAAATGTTATTATGTCTGTTGGAAATATCCAAAAAGTTCTAAAATATGGAGACTGTGTAGATCATTCATAAGTTATGTCCTGAATTTAAAATACCGCATTTAAGAATATCCACTAAGTTGTACTTGTATAAAAAGAACAGCACCTGATTTACTAAGCAAGCATACACTATGTATAATGAAATAAAACAGCAATATTGCAAAATCTACAACTTGATATTGATTGCAGACTCATCAAGAAAACTCTGGACCTGTAGTTTTATTATTGAAGATAATTTAGCAGATTGATTGATGGCTGTACATTTTGTTAACAATATACACTAAAGTGATGATTTTTGTTTCCTTAGACCTATGCTAGCAAGGCAAGAGCAAGAAAACAAAAAGTATTCATCCTAGCATGTATCCCTCTGACCCCCTACGTTTGGGACAGGAAGTAAGCAGCAGGAACCTTTTCTAATCTTTAACCATTCTATCCAAACTATGAAAATGCTTCAAGACTCTCTAGGCCTCATGGTGGCAGTAAACACAGGATGTAGCTGAGATTTTGTGTACAAAGGCTTTACGGTGCCAGGAAGGCCTCACAGTGAAGATCTCTGGAGAGTAATATTTTTTCTATATGGGTTACTCTGAGAAGGGAAGCAGAAACCAATAAATCACATCATTAAAAGTGTCTTTTAAAAAAAGCCCAAAGTATACTTAAAGTGGTTGTAAACCCCAGTCATGAAATTTTAACTAAGCACATATGCAGTATATGTAGTGTTTTATTATTATTATACAGGATTTATATAGCGCTAACAGTTTATGTTGCTCATAAAAGGGAGACAATACAGTTACAATACAATAAAATACAAGAGGATCAAGATGGTCCTGCTCAGAAGAGCTTACAATCTAATAAGGTGGGGCAGGTAGTGCAAATGGTTGTAACTGTGGGGAATGAGTTGATGGAAGAGGTAAAAAATTAGTTGGAGGTGTGATAGGCTTCCCTGAAGAGATGCGTTTTCATGGATTGCTCGAAGGTAGCAAGAGAAGGAGATAGACGGACAGGTTGAGGTAGAGAGTTCCAGAGGATGGGAGAGGCTCTGGAAAAATCCTGGAGATGAGCATGGGAGGAGTAGACGAGGGAACTTGAGAGTAGGAGGTCTTGGGAGGAACGGAAAGATGTAGCTTGGGGCAGAAATGTGAATGGCTTTGTATGTTGTGGTTAGTATTTTGAATTTAATTTGCTGGGCGATTGGGAGCCAGTGTAGGGATTGGAGAAGAGGGGCTGCAGACACTCGCAAATTCTGGCAGCAGCATTCATGATAGACTGAAGAGGGGATAGCCTATGGAGAGGGAGGCCAATGAGAAGAGAGTTTTAGAGCCCTTTAACACTGGGGCGGTGTGGGCGGTAGCAGTAAAGCTCCACTAGTATTAGTGGTGCTTTACCAATATTATATTGGTGCTTTTCGGCCACTAGCGGGATGTTTTTAACCCCCAAGAAGGGGTTAAAAATGCCTGTGGTGCTTTGGAAGCGCTGCCCATTCATTTCAATGGGCAGGGGCAGTTTAGGAGCAGCCCCAAAGATACTGCTTGCAGGACTTTTTTTCTCGTCCTGCAAGCGCACTGCCCCAGGGTGAAACACTGGGGCTGCAGGAGAGGCAGTTTTCAGGTGCTTTACATGCCCTATTTTTAGCGCTAAAGCACCTGAAAACAACCCCAGTGTGAAAGGGGTCTGAGTGTCGCTAAATGTGCATGAGCTACACCAGGGGTCCTCAAACGATGGCCCTCCAGTTGTTCAGGAACTACAATTCCCATCATGCCTAGTCATGTCTGTGAATGTCAGAGTTTTACAATGCCTCATGGGATGTGTAGTTCTGCAACAGCTGGAGGGCCGTAGTTTGAGGATGCCTGAGCTACACTTTGTGTCAGGGAGGGAGATAAGCACACTGCTTGTCTATTCTGAATACAGCTCTGTGTGTTCCTTCTCACACTCTCACACAGTGTAACTGCAGCCTCTTCTCTGCTGCTGACAGATGAAAAAAGATTTTTAACACGCTATACACTTTTGAAAGGGTGTAGAGAGGGAAGACTGCAGTTAAACAAGTAAAACCTATGTAGGGGGATTCATTTAATCTCTGTGTATCACCTGAGTCTATTCACTTCACTGGGTATATGTGAGGGTTTACAACCACTTTAAAGCTGACCTTCAGTCATTTTTTCAGCTTTCCATCTATTAAATCTTCTGCCCTTGTTGTTTTAACTTTGGATAGTAAAACATTTTTTTTCTGCCAGTAAACACCTTATACAGCCCACTTCCTCTTTCTTGCCTGGTCATTAGCCTAGGCTTATGGCATCATGCACAGCTCTCTCACTCTTGTGAGAGTTTGCCAGGAAGGGAGCGGGGGTGAGTCATAAGAGGACCAATGAGAGCAGGAGGTGTGCCTCTGTGGGTCTGTGTAAATCCAGGAAGTGAACAGGCAGCAGCTTCAGTTGCCCACAGTTAAAATGGATGCAGCCAGACTTAATGTAGGGAGATTTCTGCAGCATATTTGGCAAGTACAGAATCACAGTATATATAAAATAATATGCTAAGTGCAAAAAATGAGGAACAGATGGTCCCACTAGGTCAGACTTTTAAGGCACTCCAGACTTGGATATATAAAAAAATACAAATTATATTTATACAAAAATTATATCAAAAAGACAGACAGAACAATAATTAAAAGCATGCATGTGATATCAGCTTAATTTCATTATTATTATTATTATTATTATACAGTATTATTTATAACAGTTGTTACATGTGTGTGAGAACCATAAGACCCTGTGCGCCAACACATGTTTCGCAAACTCGCTTCCTCAGGACACATTCAGGGGTGATGGAGATGGAACAGAGGTCTCACTCTGTAGAATAGAAAAGGCAGTTATCACAAATATTGCACACAGTGTATTGTTTTCAGGAAACACATATATCAGTCAACTGGCCTATGATTGAAAAAGGGAGGGTGTCTTCATCTTACCAAACAGCAGGACGCATGCACATGACAAGGAGAAAAGCTGCTTCCTATCCAGACTTCGGAAAGACCAGCAAGAGTATTAGGAATACACCTCAAATGTATATGAGATCATATGGTACTATAAGAATGAATATATACTAATTATATGTCACTCCAAATATTTGCATATAGACATTGATTATCAAAATACAACTAAAAAGGATAATTTACATAAAAGGCCACTTACTATTCGCTGAGGTAATATCTGTGGCAATCCCTAGGGGGCACCATTTAACTAGGATACACACAGAAAGAGATGCCAATGTCCAATAAATAGTAATTCCTAGAGCCTGTTACACCAATAGTTCCATATAAGAAATCCACATTCCAATGGAGTGCAATTACTGGACATATATATATCATTACTGTGTCCCATCAGTGTGCAGGTGCCTATCAAAGAAAGGATGCAAAACATATAGAGAGTCTGACTATCAGTTTCAGCATGTCAATAACACTGCTGGTGTTCAAGATAGGAAGACAGCCGGATTATCACATTATATGTACTATCAGTATACAGGCATATAGCAGCATATTGTCTGGAGAGGTGCTCAATGGAGTGAGCAGCATGGGCCCTTAAAAAGAGTGCTGTGAGTGAAAAGGGCACCCATAGCATAGGCCTAACAGGCTGTAGGAATTACTATTTATTGGACATTGGCATCTCTTTCTGTGTGTATCCTAGTTAAATGGTGCCCCCTAGCGATTGTCACATATATTACCTCAGCGAATAGTAAGTGGCCTTTTATATAAATGGTCCTCTTTGGTTGTATTTTGATCATCAATGTCTAGATGCAAATATTTGGAGTGATATATAATCAGTATATATTCATTCTTATAGTACCATATGATCTCATATACATTTGAGGTGTATTCCTAATACTCTTGCTGGTCTTTCCGAAGTCTGGATAGGAAGCAACTTTTCTCCTTGTCATGTGCATGCATCCTGCTGTTTGGTAAGATGAAGACACACTACCTTTTTCAATCATAGGCCAGTTCACTGTTAGATGTGTTTCATGAAAACAATACACTGTATGCAATATTCGTAATAACTGTCTTTTCTATTCTAAACAGTGAGACCTCTGTTCCATTTCCATCACCTCTGAATGTGTCCTGAGGAAGCGAGTTTACGAAACGTGTGTTGGCCCACAGGGGCTTATGGTTCTCACACACATGTAACAACTGTTATGAAATGATGCTATCACGTGCATGCTTTTAATTAGTATGCTGTTTGTTGTTTTGATATAATTTTTATATAAATAAAATTTGTATTTTATATATATCCAAGTCTGCAGTGCCTTAAAAGTCCGACCTAGTGGGACCATCTGTCCCTCATTGTTTGCCTTACAACTATATGATTACGGATGTGGCTATAGGAGTGAACCTTCCTCTTTTTATTCAATACACAAAGTGGTTGGAGAGAAGCTTCAGAATGGCAAAGATGTTTTTAATACAAATTATTTGAGTAGACTGTAGTTCCTCTTTAAGGCCTTAAATGCTCTACCTGTGACAATTTACAAGACATAAATAAACTCACAATCGCAACAGACTCTCTATCAGTCACTAAAATAAGTAAATGTTTTTTTTATTTGATATTATGTTTCATTGAGTACCCCTGCTTGGTTCATATTTTAACAACTTCCCACCTGGCCTACAGTACAATAACAGCCGGGCAGGAGCACTGTTGTTCTGTGAGGACGTCATATGACGTTGTCCCAGAACTCGCCTCTCACATGCCCATGGGGCTGCGCAGCAGCATGATCTGTCACTGGCTGTGATGACAGATCACTGCACTGGCCCACTGCTAGTGTCATGTGATCACTATGACCAATCACAGAAGATCACATGACAATTGTAAACAGTGGATATAAAGTGTATATGTTATGCGCAAACGGATGAATAAAAATATATATTTATTTTTATTTACTCTATGAGCTGCTGCCTCCACCTAAAAACTCCACAGATGTGTAGTTTAGATAATATGATGTAATTATGGTGGGTATGGTGCTGCTCATCAAGAAATTCCAATATTTAGCTAATCATAAATTTTCCAGGATGCTGGTAATCCAAATGAATTTGGACACTACAAAAATTATCAAGTAGAAGTTCTCAATGTGTTATATAACACCTGTGTAGGTGCTGTGATCTCATCTCATCTAAAGTGTTATTATTGGTGGGAGTATAAGAACAACCATTTGGAGCCCGTGATATATATAGCAAAGTAGGGTTGGGAGTGTAATCAATTCTTAATGTTGTTGTAGAACCGACATTGTTAGTGAAAGTGTCAAATCTGATCACACTGTGCAAAAAGTGTTTCCATCAAAATTGATAACTGTGATGCCATTAATAACACACATTAAAACAAAAATAACTAAAAAATTAAAATTAATTAGTGACAGAGATGGGTGATTAAATCAATAGCGACCCTTATGTGTCACCTTAGAAATAGTGAGAAGTGAAACAATAGCTGTAGAATATCTCAAAATAGTGCATACATAAATAGTGCTGCTGCAAATATAAAGAAATCGCAAAATGCTAGTGCAAAACGTCCACAAATGTCCTTGGTGAATACAAGTTGTAATGGATTTGGATCTCCCACTGCAAACTCATGTGCCAGGTTCTTGCTACCAATGAACCATGCAGTCATAGGGCATTGCTCGTGTAATTGCTTTCAACGAACTGATCCCCCTCCCCGTTCTGCCAACTTCTAATACCCCCCAGTGTGCCCCCCTGCCACTGTGCTGCCCCCCCCCCCAATGGTACTGCCGGCTTCCCTGTCCTGTAAAAAAAAAAATTGTAAAAAAAATAATATTTTAACGTTGTAATAAATAATTTTTACAAATTGTAAACAACTATAAAAGGGCTGATTCCAAAGGTTCTCTGTTATATTTGCGTCCGCTAATATTTGACTTTAGTGTATTTTTAGTGAAAATATTGTTTTAATATATTGGGGAGGGGCCCCGCCTGGTAGGCTGTACGGGGCCCTCTGATTTCTAAGAGCAGCCCTGCTCCCACCAATAATAACACTTTAGATGACATGAGATCACAGCACCTACACAGGTGTTATATAACACGTTGAGAACTTCTACCTGATAATATTTGTGGTGTCCAAATTCATTTGGATTACCAGCATCCTGGAAAATTTATGAGTAGCTAAATATTGGAATTCCTTGATGAGCAGCGCCATACCCACCATAATTACATCATATTGTAAACGGTGGATGGCTTCCTTTCATGCCATCTATTGTATACAATTTTGTTGTTAACTCTGATTGGTCACAGAGATCAGTGATGGTACAGATCACGGCCAATCTGTACCATGTGATTAGCTTTGACCAATCACAGCTAATCACAACAATATACACTGAATGAAACAGTTCCATTCAGTAGAAAATGTTGTTTATACCAATGAAATTCTTTGGCATAAGCAATCATAATGTGTAAAAAAAAAAATCACTTCCCAGAGTAGTACAATGTTAACCATGTATTGCTCTGGTCACAGTGTGTTAGGAAATAAAAATGTAAAAAAAATAAAAACAATTTTATAAATTTACTAATTTTTTTTTTTTACATACTGTCACCAGTCAGTGTCTCCGATCACTGCCACGCCCATTATATGATGATGCTGTACTGCACTGGTAAAAGTATGTAAAATATTTTTTTTTAATTCTTAATTTTCCAAATAATTGTGACCAAAAATTACAACTTCAAAAAACTTGTCATGCCTCTTACTCCTAATTTGGGAGTATTTGTACTGTCCTGGCATTTTCAGGTTTTTAAGAAATGAGATAGGTCGTCAGTACATCAGAGTTGATCGATTTTTATATATATATACACAATAGTTTGTGAACTTTCCTACAGACTAAATAATAAACACTGATGTGGGTTATTTTCTCCAAAGAAATGTAGCAGAATACATTTTGACCTAAATTTATGAAGAAAGATTATTTGTTTGCAAAGTTTTATAACAGAAACTAAGAAAATGTGTTTTTTTTTTTCCATGTTTTTTTTGTTTATTTAGCAACAAAAAAAAACTCAGTGATGATGATGAACTACCACCAAAGAAAGTTCTATTTGTGCAAAAAAAAAAGAAGATAAAAATTTCTTATGTGTACAGTGTTGCATGACCGCACAATTGTCATTCAAAGTTTGACAGCGTGGAAAGATGAAAATTGGCCTGGGCAGGAAGGGGATAAAAAAGTGCCAGGCATTGAAGTGGTTACATTCCTTTCTTTTTTTTTTTTATTTCAATGTTTTAAAGAAACTCCCAGCCCAAAATAAATTATTCTTTGAAAGGGCATCATCCTAGTTAGAACTTGGATCTCAAGTGTTACTAGCAAAGTTTATGTACACAGTTTCTGAGCTCCAAAGTGCCTTGTGGTTTTCCACATATAGCCCCAGTGTTTACTTATTGCCAGATCAGCAGGAAAGATCTTTAGGTATGTTTGTTTGATCACAACTGGTCAGACAATTATTAGACTCTCCATGTGTGCAAAGAAACTTTCAGAGATGCAGATGATCTAGCAGCGTTGTTAGTATATGAAGATGATTATAGTCAGTACGCCTGGTTGTTTGCCTGAATAATAAGTAAATGTAAAATAATGCATATGAATATATTTTATATTTTTAAAAAAAGATGTTAAATATCTGCATAAAAACTGAAACACTTAAGAAAATGAAAACATAATTGACCCAGCGCCACTATATTACTTTAAGGCTACTTTCACACTGAGGCGCTTTACAGGCGCTATCTAGCTAAAAATAGCACCTGTAAAGCGCCTCAAAAATCCAGCCCAATCCACCCCTAGATTGAGTGCTTTCACACTGTGGCAGTGCACTTGCAGGACGTTACAAAAAGTCCTACAAGCCGCATCTTTGGGGTGGTGCGCTGAGCGGTAATATACTGCTCCTCTGAAAACAATGGGCAGCGCTTCCGAAGCGGCTGCACATTGCCTTGGTAGCGCAGGGCGCCGGCATTTTTAACCCCGTGTTAACCCCTTGTGGGGGGTTAAAAGCGCTGGGCATCCGCCTGCATGGCAGCGCCATAGCGCCACTATAACATCGGTAAATCCCCGCTGAAACTAGCGGGGATTTAGCTCTACCGCCGTCCGCCCCAGTGTGAAAGTAGCCTTAGGGACTGTAGTTCAATCGATGGCCTTGGGGAAATCTGTCATTACATTTTTAATAGGTAGAAATTGTTCCCCAAGCCTTATCAGTGAAAAATTGATTTGATTAGTGGCTTTGGGTAAGTGTTTCCCCTTTCTCCAGATTTCCTTATGCCATCATCCCTACAGAGTGGAATTTTTCCAACATCTGATGTCTATGGCCATCATCACTACTTTCCATTCATGTAGATAATGTTGACATTATGGATTAAAACTCCACCATATTTGACAAAGTTTGTCATGGTTGACTTTCTGTAGATGTAATAAATTTGAATAGAAAAAGATAATGAGCATTTGTATTCAATTTAGATAAGTGTAAGGTTGTGTTCTGTGCACAATAAACCAAACCCGTTGAAGTACTTGGAAGTGATTGTCAAGAACAGATTGCACACAATGTCATTTTTTTCTGTAGAAAAGGTCACTAAGATCGAATCATGCCTACAATTATGCTGTGTGATGAAAGCGTTACTTTAACCCCATACAAGTCTTTGGAAACAGTATATCTAATATACATTAAGGCTGGGTTCACACTAGTCCGATTCTCGGACCGACATGAAGAGCACAAGTTGCATTACGTCACAAAAACAATGATTCCCTATGAGCCGTCTTAACTGGTCCGACATGTGTTTTTCAAAGTCGGAGCGACTTTGAAAAAGGTTCCTGTACTACTTTTGTCCGACTTTGATCCTACTTCAGCCCATTGAAAGGCACAGGCTCTTAGCCTGATCACACTTGGGTCGGAATTACATATAATCTATATGACAAAGGTTTCTGAACATACCCCAATTTCATTGCGAAAGTAGTGTGTCGTATTAACATCCGTACTAAGCTAGAATCACTGGAAAAGATGTCTTTTTTTACTGTAACACACGTTAGACAAGAACTGTTAGTGAAGGTTCATGAAGTTGCCCAAACCAAATAACACGTGTCTTGTGTTGGAATGTGAATAGATTTAACTTATGTTTACGAGTAATAGAAAAAGATAAGTTTAA
>BLSH010243128.1:685183-701392 GCA_018402905.1 Glandirana rugosa
ATAATGTAAAAAAAGAACTAAAAACAATTGTGTGACACTGGTCTCTTTATGTCACAAAAGTATCATTGTGACATGATGAGACGGTAGATTACATGACAATTGTAAACAATGGATGACTTACTTTCATGTCATCCATTGTTTACAATTGTGTTGCTAGATGTGATTGGTCACAGTGATCAGATGGTACAGACAGGGCCAATCACAGCCCATGTGTACCATGTGATAAGCTTAGGCCAATCACAGCTCATCACAACAAGAGACACTGAAGGAATCAGTATCATTCAGTAAAAATGTTTGCTTATACCAATGCAATTTACTGTATAATGCTGTACTTCCCAGAGTAGTACAGTGTTACTATGAAAACACTGTATTTCTCTGGTCACAGTGTGTTAACAAAAATCAAGAAAAAAATGTAATAAAAAAAGAAAAAAAGAAAGAAAATTTAAATTGAAAATAATTATTACATGCCAGTTATATAATAACGCTGTACTACACTGGTGACAGTATGTAAAATAAAATGTGATTTTTCTTTAATTTCTTAATTTTCCAAAAAATTGTGACAAAAAATGACAACTTCAAAAAACTCACCATACCTTACTAAATACCTTGGACTGTGTACTTTCCAAAAAGGGGTCATTTGGGGGTATTTGTACTGTCAATGTACATCAGGACTGATGAATTTTCATATATATATAGTATACCATACTTTGTGGACTTTCCTACAGACTAAATTATAAACACTGATTTGGGTTATTTTCACCAAGGAAATGTAGCAGAATACATTTTGACCTAAATTAATGAAGAAAGTTTATTTATTTGCAAAACTTTACACATTTTTCTGGCTTTTATTGTTTATTTAGCAAAAAATAAATAAAAAGCCCAGTGGTCATTAAATACCACCAAAAGAAAGCTCCATTTGTGTAAAAATAAATTATAAAAATTTGCTATGGGTAAAGTGTTTCATGACCACGCAATAAGCATTGAAAGTATGACAGCATTGAAAGCTGAAAATTGGCCTGGGCAGGAAGGGGATAAAAGTGTTCAGTATTGAAGTGGTTAAAGAAGACCCCTAATATTCTGTCAATTAATGCTAAGGGTGACATTACCAATTAACCTCACCTCTTTAAAAATGGAGTTTATTGAGCATTGTTTCAATTTTTTTTTCAAACCTTAGCAAATGTTAAGCCGGAAATATAAGTCGCTGAAGCTGGGCACTAAATTATGGTGAAACATTGATTGGAATATTGGCCTTATTCATACTTTGGATTTGCTGGTGTTATTTGACCCATTTGTTTATGCAAAGGGTCATCTCCTTCTGGTGAGTGTGGTGTGGAGGTGGAGCCCTATTTTGGAAGGGGTACACCATGGATGTTGCACTAAAGTCAATGTGTTTTGGAGTAGCAGAGTGCACCATTAACTAACTAATTTGGACTTTTTATATGTTGATGATTGAGCACTTGAGCACTTTAGATGTTGTTGACGTGTTTATTATTCTAGGTTTAGGGTTTTTACAGTGTGGTTCCTTGATTTTGGGATTTTTGTATAGATCAGGCATTCCATGAGGATCATGCCACAACTTTCGCCGTCCTATCTATTGTAGCGCTTCCCCTGTAGAAGCCGCTTGAGTATTACACTGACAGTCTTCACTTCTTCACTGCTAGCCAGGTGAAAGATATTTTCTACAGCCAGGCACACACACTTAGGCTCGAAGTAGTCAAAGACCAGTCTAGGGGTGTTGTTTTTGTAGTTTTATTTATTAGGAACTTGGATAGGGTAGGGGATTTTAGTAGTATACTCCGGAATAAAACTGTGCACAACTTGAGGACTCTAGCTGATCTAGAATTGAGTAGTAGGTGAAGTCCCTTGCTGATGAGCAGATGGCAGACTTCTCCTGTGTAGCAGTGTAGAAATCAATAGCATGAGCAAAGTCAATTTTAGTGTAGGACAGGTAGACAGAGCTCTTCAGGTACAAGCCAGTTATGGCAGACTGCTCGGCAGTCCAAAAGTAGTAAAACTGAGCAAAAGTCCTATGCAGTAGCAACAGCTGGACAAGCTCTTCAGATTACTAGCTAGTGATCCCTTTAGTTGGACCCTTGGCCGACTACATTAACACACTGGGGTAGCCAAAAAGAACAGGCAACTAACTAGATCATTGGTCTGTCCTCACTGGAGTTGCAAACAGATCCTCAGGCATGGCTCCTCCCTAGGTCAGCTCTTCAGAAGCACCAGGGTCACTCCTTTACTTTAGCTTCAGGCCCTCAGGCCGATGACCTGAGGCTGCATGTCAGCAGGTGCCAGGGGTGACAAGCCTGCCTCACCCATGGCAGGTGCACTCCACCATCTAGGAAGCGAAGGACCCAGAGACCACATGTTCTCTGAATATATATAGGCCAATCCCAGCATGCTCAAGGGCACCTCCTCTGTGAATGGCCAAGACTGCGACATAATCATGCTGCCTATCCCACCCATGTTTCAGAAAGCTCTACTAGTTTCTAGAAGGTGGGAGGAGTCCAAGCAAACTTCAACAACACCAGAACACAGGAGCAGCCTTAATTAAAATGTTACTAAACCCACAACAGTAAAATCTGTCTGTATGTGCAGCATAGCATGCTTGTTATACTCACTCTGGAACTTAAGGGGTTAATCCTCTGCATTGTGTAAAAATGCTCTTTGATCCTGTATGCACAGATCCTTCCCTCCTGCAAGGTATCTCTTGGCAAGGCCAGGTAAGGCACAGTCAGAGTAGTCTGGCTGCACATGCTCAGTTTAGTCTCTATTGCTGGAGACAACATTTCCTTGTTCTCAGAGCTAGCCAGGTCCACATGATATTGACATCGCACATGGGTGGGGGTAGTATACAGGCTGTAGTGGAAATCTCCTCCTACCTGAAGACTCAGCACTGGGCAGACCCTGTAGTTTATCATGTGACCGTGGTATAAAGATCAGCCAAAAAGGTATATAGTGGCAGTATGTTAATGTAAAAAGAAGATTTACAAGCTGTGGGCTCTGCAGGGGGGGGGGGGTGAACTATTTTCTTATTACTGGGTTTAGTAACATTTTAACTAACATACATTGCAGCATTCTGTTAGGCAGACTTGCTAAAGATTTGCCTATAGCCCCACCGGGGCAGAAGAGCAAATCACAGTAGTCTAACTATTTACATCTTGGCACCTAAACTAGGAGGGTGCTACACTATCAAATTCTTGAAGAAGGAGCAATCCTCCACAAGAATGATTGTTGACTCATTCCTCCTGACACCACCAAGGGTAAAACGTGATATGGAGATTCTCAGTAAAATGCCTAGGATTGGCAGAAATCACCTGAGGGGGCAAAGAAAAAAGAAACTTTGATTCTGTGTGTTTCTCTCACAAAGTGAGGGAAAAAGCTTGATTAACCTGAAGGAGATCAAAGAAGGGTGACACACAGTCAGTCATGGTGGAGTTGAATAAAAAAAGTTTCTTCCAAGGACAAAACAGACAAAAAAAATGAAAATAAATACGAGCAGGAAACACTAGGTATTTACTCCTTTACACTAGGCCAAAACTGGGCTCTACTATACTAGGAAGGTCGGCTTCTAGTCTGAGCTTTTGTTTTCCTAGTACCTACTGTCCTACTCCTGCAGGTAACAGTACAGTATAGCCTAATTGTAACAAATAAAGAGATGTGTCCATCAATGAGCAGATAAGAAAACACATATGCAGTACATTTCTGCAATACATTCATATTTGCTCATGTTTTATCCCCTTTGAAGATCCTGTAAGTACAAGAAAATAAGTGTAGATAGAAATGCACTTAACTCTTTATTTCCTATTGTGTGCTGACATCATTTTGTGGAGTGTTGTCAGCCCTGCCCTTATCACTCTCGATATCTACTTATCTACAACATGGGGACTAATCAGGCCTGTACTGGCCATCGGGATTACCGGGAGTTTCCCAGTGGGCCGATGGCTCATTGGGCCAGTTCAGTCAGTGAGACACTCAACAAACGAATGGCTGAGCCTGCGCGGCTATGAGCATCGCTGTACTGTGGCCGGGCCGGTACAAGGAAGGGGAGGATCTGCCGTGGGTCGGACTGTCCAACAATGTGGTGACAGGGGGGCGGTCGTGCAGGTGAAGTGACAAGAGTACAGTACACACTAGCAGACAGTAGCCGGTGCCGCTAGCTGTACTGTACTCAGAGTCGGCGGCTCTCACTCTCTGTGACAGAATGTCTGTGTACCTGTGTGAGGCTGCCTGTCTCCGTCTGTGACAATGTGCCGAGTGCGCTGCACTCCTGCACCCGGCACACACAAGTACCTGTACCAGCCACCCCGAGTCCAACTCCCCTCTTCTAAGGGGATTTGTAGTCTCGTCCTTGTGGCCAGCGGCATGACCTCACTCACACACGGCCGGAGTCAGGATGGGAGGAGCCACAGGGACCTGCTGAAGCTGGAAGTCTGCAAGGATCCGCCAGGGAGGAACCATCAAGGAGCCATCAACTTCACCTCACCAACAACAACAAAAGCGTGCAACTATCAAGTAAGCAGGCAGTGCCAGGCACTAAGGTAAGGCTTAAGAGTGATGATTACCTTGCCTCTTGCCACAAATAAAAACCCAGTGGTGATTAAATACCACCAAAAGAAAGCTCTATTTGTGTGGAAAAAAAGGACAAAAATGCCATTTGGGTACAGTGTTGCATGACTATCACCATGGTGTGGTATCACCATACTCAGGAGGAGGATTAAAATGTGTTTTGGGGTGTCATTTGTGGCATGCATATGCTGTGTGTGAGAACCTGTTAATATGACAAGTTTGTGAAAAGAAAAAAAAACTGCATTTTGCAAAGAATTGTGGGAAAAAAGTACAGCTTAAAAAAAACTTGCCATGCCTCTTACCTTGGAATGTCTAATTTCCAAAAAGGGGTCATTTGAGGTGAGAGCACTGAAAGCAGAAAATTGGTCTGGTCATAAAAGGGGGTTTTAGTGCCCAGTGGGCAAGTGGTTAATAATGAACTGTCTAGATCTGATTGGGTGGAGGAGAAGAGGTTGAGGGGAAATTAATTACCAATGTTATTTATCATTTCTGTAATATGCAGCATGGGAGGGGGGGATTAATGTACTGCCACTGGTCAGCCATTAATGCATCAGTGACCAGTGGCAGTACTGGCAGTCTTGGCAGCAGCACTGCTTGGGGTATAACTGCTGGGTTGGCCAAGAGCTCTGCTGAAGGGCTCATCCACCACTGAGCTGATATCTCCCTGGAAATAGGCAAACAGGACACATCTGGAGCTAATGCATTCAGCTTCTGGAGGCTTCTCCTCTGGGCTGATGCTACATTGATGCTGTATTTGGGAAATGCAGATGCAAAAATCTGCATTGCAACAATCTTTTCCAGATAAGCTGCCCTGTCCTAGATTTTGCAATTCTTTTGCCAATTTATGACAGTTATATACAGTATGTGTCTGTATTGCATGTTCTAACCTTAATACCATAGATAACAACAGAAGATTAATAGAAGTTTACTCCAGAAGTGTATAAGCAGTTTGGAAATTCTAGAGAAATATTTAAATAATGCATAACACTTTAACTTTAACGTGCAACAACAACCATGTTAAAACACAAAACTAAATGTAAAGGAGGAGCCGAGAAGTTAAGAGAAAAAAAAGGCAAGCACTCAAGGCAGATGCCACTAAATGTGTAAAACTAGATGTAGTATTTGCTGGAACTTCAGCAAAAGCTGAGAGCAGTGTGGGCCTGACTGCTGTGGTAAGTCAGACATTATTAGTTATTCCTTTTTAACCAGTTAACAACCAGCCCATAGACAAAAGACGTCTACAGGGTGGTTGATTAACTCTTGGAGGACGTACATTGACTTCCTCCCAGAATCACACTTCCCGCGCGCCCCCTAGGGCGCGCACATGGGAACATCCGTGACCGCCGGGTCCCCTCATCACAGATCACGGTGAATGGCCGCTGTGAGCCAAATGACGGAGCGATCACATGTAAACAAGCAGGCGCTTCTGCCGGCTTTTCTCTCTCCTCTCCGCACCGATCGGTGCATTGTGAGAGGAGAGGGGGGAGAGAGGACGTGTGCAGCGCTGTGGGCGATGTATAATGCCCACAGCGCTGCTAAGTGACAGTGGGGAACAGGCTGTGCACCCCCACCATCCATCCACACCCACCCAGCCATCCTCACCCCATCCAGCCATCCTCACCCCATCCATCCACCACCCACCCAGCCATCCTCGCCCCATCCATGCTCACCCACCCAGCCATCCTCACCCCATCCATGCTCAGCCACCCATCCATGCTCACCCAGCCATCCAGCCATCCTCACCCCACCCATGCTCATCCATCCATGCTCAGCCACCCACCCATCCATCCATCCTCACCCACCCAGCCATCCTCACCACATCCATGCTCATCCATCCATGCTCAGCCACCCATCCATGCTCACCCACCCAGCCTTGCTCAGTGATCCCCATCCGTGCTCATCCATCCCCATCCGTGCTCATCCATCCCCATCCATGCTCATCCATCCTCATTCGTGCTCAGTCATCCCATCCATGCTCATCCATGCTCATCCATCCCCATCCGTGCTCATCCATCCCCATCCGTGCTTATCCATCCCCATCCATGCTCAGTCACCTGCATCCGTGCTCAGTCATCCCCTCCATGCTCATTCGTGCTCATCCATCCCCATCCATGCTCAGTCATCCCCATCCGTGCTCATCCATCCTCATTCATGCTCAGTAATCCCATCCATGCTCATCCATCCCCATCTGTGCTCATCCATCCCCATCCGTGCTCATCCATCCCCATCCGTGCTCAGTCATCCCCATCCGTGCTCATCCATCCCCATCTATGCTCAGTCATCCCCATCCGTGCTCAGTCATCCCCATCCGTGCTCATCCATCCCCATCCATGCTCATTCATCCCCATCTGTGCTCAGTCATCCCCATCCATGCTCTTCTATCCCCATCCATGTCTCATTTGTGCCTCATTTATGCTCATCCATACCACATCAGTTCTCATCCGTGACACATCCGCGCCACTACAGTGCCCATCCATGCCACTACAGTGCCCATCTGTGCTACTACACTGCTAATCTGTGCTACTACACTGCCCATCCATGCCACTACACTGCCCATCCATGCCACTACACTGCTCATCTGTGCCACTACACTGCCTATCTGTGCCACTACAGTGCCTATCCATGTCACCACAGTGCCTCCCAATAGTGTAAAAGGTAGTCAAATTAGATTTGAAATGTATGCCCCTAGAACACCTGACGGTGCTCCCTGCATGTTGAGCCTCTGTATGTGATCAGGCTGTGTAAAAGTCTCACACAGGTGGTATTGCCATACTCAGGAGGAGTAGTAGACTGTGTTTTGGGGTGTAATTTGTGGTATGCATATGCTGGGTATGAGGTACATGTGGTATCGCCATACTCAGGAGGAGTAGCAGAATATTTGTGGGGTGTTATTTTTGCTATGTACATGCTGTGTGTTAGAAATATTGTATAAATGGACAACTTTATGTAAAAAAATAAAAGCGTTTTCATTTTCTTTCCCCATTTTCCAAAAACTTGTGGAAAAAATGACACGTTCAAAAGACTCATTATACCTCCTAGAATATATACGTTGGGATGTTTACTTTCCAAAATTGGGTCATTTTTTTGGGCGCTTCCATTGTCCTGGTACTCCAGGACCTTCAAAAGTGCAAGAGGTAGTCAAGAAATTATATGTGTAATTTATGCTCCTAGATCGCCTGATGGTGCTCCCTGCATGTTGGGCTTCTGTATGTGGCCAGGCTGTGTAAAAGTCTCACACAGGTGGTATTGCCATACTCAGGAGGAGTAGTAGACTGTGTTTTGGGGTGTAATTTGTGGTATGCATATGCTGGGTATGAGAAATAACCCATTAACATATGACAATTTTGTGAGAAAAAAAAGAAAAAAAATATCTTCATATTGCAAAGAATTGCGGGAAAAAATTACAACTTCAAAAAATTCACCATGCCTCTTACTAAATACCTTGGAATGTCTACTTTCCAAAAAGGGTTAATTTGGGGGGTATTTGTACTTTCCTGGCTTGTTAGGGTCGACCTGCTCTGACGTCACCCGATGCTGTCGACGAGAGGTTACCGGTCGGACTGTCTGCACGGATCGCATTAGTGCTTCTCCTGCCTCAGACAACCCGCCGGTGCTTTCGATACATATCTGCTGTTCACATGCTTTTACCAAATGGACGTTTGTAAGTAGTCTGATTTATTAAAGATTTTTAAAGCTCATCTACAGTCTGCACTTAGTATACACTTTATACCCACTACACCGGTATATGGTCCTGGGACGGGTCTTCCCCAAGTTGAGCCGGAGACTGTTTCTAGATGTGAGAAAGGGATCTCTGAAGAACCTTACTGCATTGAATGTTAACCCTGTGAGGGGTATCATATGTGTTTGACCCTCTAGTAAAACTGGGGTCTACCTATGAGGAGAGCACAGTGGATGTTGGTGGAGGGACCTGTCTCACTGTCTAGTGTGGAAATACAACACATGGTTGATTCTAATGCATGAATTATTGGACTTTTTGCACTTTCTATACGTATTACAGTGCATAATATTTTTGGACAATTTTAGTTATTTGTAGCTGCGCTGCATATTTCTGTGTTTTACATGTTTGGTGCTATGCCCATGTTCTTAACCTAGTTTTGGCTGACACAACCCAAACAGTAATTCAAAGTGGATCACTTTTAGCAGTGCTTAATAACATTGCAGTGTTCTTTCGTGAGTCTTATAAGAGAGCCAAGACAAGCACCAGAGACGACTCTCACTAATTGGAGAGACACGGTGGTGGGCCAAGGATAACGCTCTCAGGAAAGTGTTTGGATCATTTGCAAATCCAGAAAATTGTCTCTATGTGGATGTCATTCTTGCATTGACAGCAATACAAGAAGATATTACCTTAAAAACAACTGCTCGCATTCAAGCACGAGGATTTGTAGAAGCTCTACTGAAGTATGAGATGATACTGACGACACAAACCTTCCTCAGGATATTTGAGACTTCACCACTGTCCAAATACCTTCAAACACAGGGTATGGATATACTGTCTGCTCATAGAATGGTTATGGCAACACATGAAAGTCTTAAAAACATGTCAAGAGATTTTGCCTCCGTTAGTGCAGCTGCAGAGAAATTTGTTCTGTGGGCAAATGAAAAATTGCAGGAGCAGGACAAAGAGATAGAACTGGAAGTTGAGTCTACATTTCCATCACAAAGAAAAAGGAAGAAGAAAACCATGCCTGGAGAGATTGCTCATGCTGAAATGATCACAAGTCCAGAAAAGGCTTATAAAGTCACAGTACACAATCAGATAATGGACACAGCCACAGAGATATTTCACAGAAGGTTCCTGAGTAATGGCACACTCTATGCTGATCTTGCATTTCTGGACCCAAGAAACTTTACTTAGTTAAAGTTCTCGTCTCTTTCACCACTGATGTTCCAAGAACTTAGCAAATGCCTGTTGAAGTTTGACAGTGAAGCAAGTGCTGAGAATCTACAGTATGAATTAAGCAGTTTTGCTCTTCAGTGGGAAATATTAAAAATGTCTCCACTAGATGAATACAAGGTGAAAACATTGGAGAATGAGAGTGAAGATAAGCAGGTTGAAATCCAATGTAAGAAGTGTTCCTCATGTAACGAATGCCTGCTGTGTTGCCACCAGATTCTCAGGAGGTTCAATATAAAGTCAAATGCCTATCACCTTCTAGGTCTTGCATACCAGTTCCTACTCACCCTGTCCATCACTCAGGTTGCTTGTGAACGTACATTTTCAACACTCAAGTTCATTAAAACCAGGCTCAGAACCAAGCTGTCACAAGAGCATCTGGAAGCTTTTATTATGTTTATGTCAACAGAAAAGGACATCCTCTGCTCTCAAAAGTGTCAGTTAGTGTCAAATTGTCCACCGCAATATCGCAATCCCACTATACAGTTGTGTTCATAAGTTTACATACCCTGGCAGAATTAATGATTTCTTGGCCACTTTTCAGAGAATATGAATGATAACACAAAAAAACGTTTCTTTCACTCATGATTAGTGTTTGGCTGAAGCCATTTATTATCAATCAACTGTGTTTACTCTTTTGAAATCCTAATGACAACAGAAACTACCCAAATCACCCTGATCAAAAGTTTACATACCCTGGTGATTTTGGCCTAATAACATGCACACAAGTTGACACAAAGGTGTTTGATGGCTATTGAAGGTAACCATCCTCACCTGTGATCTCTTTGCTTGTAATTAGTGTGTGTGTATAAAAGGTCAATTCATTTCTGGACTCCTGACAGACCCTTGCATCTTTCATTCAGTATTGCACTGACGTTTCTGGATTCTGAGTCATGGGGAAAGCAAAAGATTTGTCAAAGTATCTGCGGGAAAAGGTAGTTGAACTGTATGTAGCCATATGCTCCCTTGGGAGTGGCTGGTAGTTGTGGTTCACCTTATAGCTGCCCTCAATCCCACCATATCCCACAAATCCGAAGTCACTGAACAGGCCGGCTCTTGGTTTTGTTTGTTTTATTTAGGGGATTAACTTGGGGAAAAGGGGTGAATGTGGGATGCCCAAATAATTGGTTACAGGACCTACTATATACACAACCGTATATACACTCCACTTCTCTCCAGAACTTCTCTTGCAGACTATTGCACCTACTCCTCACCAGCACTTCACTTAGTTTCCTGACCTGAAGGGAAATGTATCAGGCTCACTCCATTCCATTCTCTGTCCTGCAGCTGGCACATGGTGAGGCCTGCACTCTGTCAGTAGGACCTCCGGACCACCCGTTACAAGCCAGGGTCAAAGACCCTCTCAAAGTGCAGCTAAGTACATTGGTGCTAGCTGGGCCTTTGATGGACTACAACTTCCAGGCCATCCCTCTTTCAGGTCACACCGGCCTGCTTTTTTCCCAGTGACACTCCTTCCCCTGACTGGCTCCTGAGATCTCCCCAGACTGTCCACTATTCCTCTCCCAGCCTGCTCCAGCCTTTCCTCCAGCTCCCAGGGTCTGTCACTCACCGACTCCAGTGGATACTTTAACGTGTTCTCCGTAGCACCTCTGCTGTTCTCTTACTCCCTTGTGCTGCTCCAGCCTTCAGGCCTCAAGGTTACCCCCCCCCCCCAGACTGGGGGCTCCCTCCTGGGTAGAGGCCTCCACAGCACCTCTGCTACATTCTCCACACTGCCACCCGACTTCTTCTCCCCCCTGCTGGCAGATTACTGTATTTAAGGAGGCCGGCTCCCTGCCAATCCAGACTGTAGATTGGTCAGGGCCCCTTGTCATACATCAGGAAGTGACACCTTCTCATCCATCCCCCTTTCCAGAGCCTTCTCTGCTCAAAGGGTAGGAAACTCCAAGGGGTGTTCCTTCCTTCCATCTCCAGCCACTCCCTGAGCCACTTCCCCAGCCCAGATTAAAACATTCAGGCCTGCACCTACAGTCAGGCCTGACTAAATTTTGCCTCTCCTAGCAAAAAGACCTCACAAAAAAAGCCTACACTTTGGGGGCGCTACATGTATAAAACAGGAAAAGGATATAAAAAGATATCCCAGGAATTGAGAATGCCAATCAGCAGTGTTCAAACTCTAATCAAGAAGTGGAAAATGAGGGGTTCTGTTGAAATTAAACCACGGTCAGGTAGGAAAATTGTTTGGGATGCAAATAAAAACCCACAAGTAACTTGCAAAACTAGGTGAAATACAGGACTCTCTGAAAACATGTGGTGTGGCTGTTTCAAGATGCACAATAAGGAGGCACTTGAAGAAAGATGGGCAGCATGGTTGAGTCGCCAGAAGAAAGCCATTACTACGCAAATGCCACAAAGTATCCTGCTTACAATACGCCAAACAGCATAGAGTCAAGCCTCAAACCTTCTGGTGCAAAGTCATTTGGTGTGATGAGACCAAAATGAAGCTTTTTGGACACAACCATAAATGCTACATTTGGAGAGTAGTCAACAAGGCCTATGATGAAAGGTACACCATTTCTACTGTGAAACACAATGAATCAAACAGAAGCCTCAGCGCATGGAGGTGTCCAGTCCAAACAATGTTGTAAAAAGGGGTTAAAGACCTCCCAATCTCATGGAACTGGATGAGGCAATGAAGGTTAATCCAAACAAGGAAGCGCTGATTTTTCAAAATTTTCTTCACATTTTTCTTCTTTCAAAAAAAAAAAAAAACAGTGATAATCACATACCACCAAAAGAAAGCTCTATTTGTGGGAACAAAATGATAAAAATTTCATTTGGGTACAGTGTTGTATGATTGAGCAATTGTCATTCAAAGTGTGACAGTGCCGAAAGCTGAAAAATGGCCTGGGAAGGAAGGGGGTAAAAGTGCCCTGTATTGAGGTGGTTAACCAAAAATATGTAGCAGAATACATATTGGCCCAAATGTATGAAGAAATTTGATTTTTTTACATTTTCTTATTGGATGTGTTGTATAGCAGAAAGTAAAAAATATTGTTGATTTTTTTTTGTGTTTTTTTTTCAAAATGGTAGGCCTGTTTTTGTTTAAGCGCAAAAAATAAAAAATGTAGTGGTTATCAAATGCCACCAAAAAAAAGCTCTATTTGTGGGGAAAAAGGGACACAAATTTTATGTGTGTACAGCATTGCATGAGCATGCAATTGTCAGTTAAAGTAACGCAGTGCCGTATCGCTAAAAACAGCCTGGTCACCAAGGGGGGTAAATCTTCCAGAGGTCAAGTGATTAACAGGTATTTTTGCACAGATATAGGGAAATTATTTGAATTTAATATTTAAAAGACCAAAGGGGATCAATTATTAGAAGTTCATTGTAACAGAAGTCGTTTGCAAGCCGCGCTGAAGTTGCACCATGCAGGGTCGCATTGAGTCGCCCTGAAAGTCGGATCGCCTATGTGTGAACTGGTTCTAATAGAAGTCAATGCAAGTCACCTGAAGTCGCTCGCAAAGTAGTACAGGAACCTTTTCCTAAGTCGGAGCGACTTGAGTCGTTCCTATTAGAACGGTTCCATTGCAATGCATGGAGCGCGACTTGTCAGGTGACTAAGTCGCCTGACAATTCGCCCCGTGTGAATCAACTCTCAGGGTTTACATACACTATAACCTCCCTGGCGGTATGATTATTTCAGATTTTTGGTGCTGAAAGCGGTACATTATTTTGCAATGACATTTGGCATTTTATATTGTAGGCCTGTAATTCTTAGGAATAACTCACTTAAATCTGTCCAAACAAGAGTCTAGTAGACATCCCAGGTATGATAAAGTTTGAAACAAGAAATCATAAATTATAATATAATAAATAACTAAAAATAATTATCAAAAATAATAACGTAATAGTAATAAAATTGTCACTGTCGTCACTTTCAGTGTCTGATGATAAATTTCCCCAAAAATCAGTATCACTCAATTCTGCAAATGATTCTTATTTACTATCGCTGTTTTCTAGTTGATCAAAAAACACTTTTGACGTAAAGGGAGACTTTTTGGTTGCCATGGACATTCTCAAGTTTCCAGGCAGAAAGAATGGCATATATGATATAAAAGTGCATGCAGGGCTCTGGACAAACCACTAGGGACAAAGGGGATGTGAAATGATTTGATACAGTAATTTAATCTTACAGATTACAGTGTACTGTATGTTTAATATGTGTTTCACTTTTTGAATTTGCCGCCGGTCTCCGCCCCCATGCGATGAAACGCTTGCAGGGAAAGGCGCCCGGCACACAAAGGCATTGGGCGGAGGACACAGCCCGCAGACACGGCGGGGGACATCGCTGGATCCAGGGGACAAGGTGAGTAACCCAGGCTGGATCCAGCGATGCAATCCCGAGTGTGGCTCGGGGTTACCACTAATGGTACTGAAATTCCACCCCGAGCCACACTCGGGAATGCCGCCAGGGAGGTTAATGTGCTGTGCTGTCTACGGTCCTCAATGTTGCCTGTTTCTTTGTGCTTCTTCAAAATAGCTTTAATAGCACATCTTGAAACCCCAGTCTGCTTTGAAATCTGTGCTTGGGAGAGACCTTGCTGATGCAGTATAGCTACCTTGTCTTGTTGCTGTACTCAGTCTTGTTATGGTGTATGACCTGTGACACGAAACTGTCTTCCACAACGTCACCTTAGTAGCAGAGTTTGGTTGTTCCTCACCCAGTTTTACGTGTCCTACACAGCTGTTGCTGTTTTAGTTAATGACTGTGTTTCAACCTACATATGACATTGATGATCATTAATTCCTGCTTGGTAACTGATTAATCATACACCTGACTCTAATCCTCCAAAATCTGTGACTTGGTGCAAGAGTACAAAGTGTGCAAGTATTGATTTGATTCCGATTTTTTCTTCTGTTCGCTCACTTTGCATTTTGAAAATGAATAAAAATGAACAATGAAAATATATAATTTTGAAAGCTTACTCATGGCCGGCACCAGCATAAGGCAACTCAGACGGCTGCCTTACGGCACCAGGACAGAGGGGGCGCCAAACTCAGGTGTCCCTCAACAATTACTTATGCTGGCGCTGGCCCTGCTCACAGCTAAGCAAGCCATCACAAACACAGAGGGGGGGGGGGGGGCTGAGTGAGACCAGGGGGAAGGAACCCACCTCAGCTATGGCTCCTGCAGAGACAATCGCCTCTACACTGTGAGAGGAGGAGGAGGGGCCAGCAGTAATGGCATGACAAGCATCAGGTATGTTTGTTTTATTTATTTACAACCTACAAAACATGGAAGAGTTTGTGCAGGCTTAATGGATGTAAAGAAGGCAATGGTGCTGTGCTGTGTCCCCCGACATTCCCCTCCATAGGCATTGTGCCTGGGCAGGAAGAAGCTGCCCAATAACTCAGGAGCGGCTGGCTGCTGTGTGGAGCCCAGCCAGCTGCTTCTCTCCCCTTCCTCCATGCTTGGACGGGAGAAGAGAAAGAAGTATCTATCTGTTCCACCTCCTCTCCTCCCCTCTGTGTCTGCCCCGCCCACACTCCTATGCCCAACGTGTATCTAGTATGGGAAAGGAGATGTGGGCAGGAGATTTGAAGTGACAGCAGTTTTTAGCTGCATCTGGCTGCATGATGGTTGTCCCTGTCATAGCAGCATTTGGTGGTAAGTGTCACGCACCTGGTGGTGGAGTCTGTCTTGTGCAGGAAGCAACCACTCTTACAGCCCTGGTTCAGGAACCCCTGGAAGAGCAGAGAGAGGGTTCCAGAGCACAGGGGAGCATGAGGGCTGGACAGGAGCACTGGTGGTGGTGTGATGGGTCCGTCAGTAGCTCGTGCGCTCCGTAGAGTAGTGAGGCAGCCTGAGGTCGGCAACTAGCTGGCAAGAGGTACAGTAGGTGTAGGCAGAAGAGTTGTCAGGTACAGGCAGGGTTGTTAACAGGCAGGCAATGAGGTACAAATGGGTCAGGCAGAACAGTCGTCGCTGGCAAGCTGGGGGTCGTTGCAGGCGGAGGTCAAATAAGGTCAGACAAGCCGGGTCACAGGAACAAAAATCAGGATACAAGATCAGGATGCAGGTTGCTCTCAAGACACACACTAAACGCTGTAGAACGGAAAGCAATGCCCGGCTGCTGGGCATTGTGGGTTTAAATAGAGCCGCTTGGCGCGGTTTCCGGCGAGTGCGCACGCACGGGAGCACCCACGGATGCGCCCGAACACGCACAGGTGTGCGCATAAGCACACAAGTCCCTTTTAAAGCACAGGTCTTTCCTAACATTGCCCCCCCCCCCCCAAGGGCTCAATTAGGTTCGGAAGTTCTCTTTGGCGCCCCTTCAACCATGGGCCGCTCCGTAGGCCTCGGACAGGGAACCCCCCCCCCCCCGTTACAATCCTTTCTGGACACGAAATTTTCCCTGAACACACGAATACGCGTGTGGACACGCACAAGCCCGCGTAGGCACCCACGAGGGCACGCACGCGTGAGCGGCCTTTGGCGCGGTTCGCCGAGATAAATTTGGGTGTTACGGGTCGTCGGCCCGTAACGAAAGGCAAGATGTCGCAAATCACACACAGAACTCTCGTTGGACGTAGGACTAGAACATAGGACTAAAAACAAGGACACTGGGCCGAACAGACTGGAATAAACTGGAGGCGGACGTTGCTGGGGGTCGAACGGTCGCTGCTGACAAGACGGACTGGGTAAACATGGAGTAACGGACGGACAATTGTTGGGACGGACATGGACTGTTGAG
>BLSH010243128.1:705839-723621 GCA_018402905.1 Glandirana rugosa
CGACGTTTTCACGGGGTGGACACAGTGACCGACGTTTTCACGGGGTGAGCCAGTGACACAGGTGGGGCACTTTTGCAGCCAGTGACACAGGTGGGGGCAGTTTTGCAGCCAGTAACACAGGTGGGGTCACTTTTGCAGCCAGTGACACAGGTGGGGGCACTTTTGCAGCCAGTGACACAGGTGGGGCACTTTTGCAGCTAGTGACACAGGTGGGAGCACTTATGCAGCTAATAACACAGGTGGGAGCACTTATGCAGCCAATAACACAGGTGGGAGCACTTATGCAGCCAGTATCACAGGTGGGGGCAGTTTTGCAGCCAGTAACACAGGTGCCGGAACTTTTGCAGCCAATAACACAGGTGGGGGAACTTTTGCAGCCAGTGACACAGGTGGGGGCACTTTTGCAGCCAGTGACACAGGTGGGGCACTTTTGCAGCTAGTGACACAGGTGGGAGAACTTATGCAGCCAATAACACAGGTGGGAGCACTTATGCAGCCAGTATCAGAGGTGGGGGCGCTTTTGCAGCCAGTAACACAGGTGGGGCACTTTTGAAGCCAGTAACACAGGTGGGGGCAGTTTTGCAGCCAGTAACACAGGTAGGGCAGCTTTGCAGCCAGTGACGCAGGTGGGGCACTTTTGCAGCCAGTGACACAGGTGGGGCACTTTTGCAGCCAGTGACACAGGTGGGGGCAGTTTTGCAGCCAGTAACACAGGTGGGGGCAGTTTTGCAGCCAGTGACACAGGTGGGGCACTTTTGCAGCCAGTGATACAGGTGGGGGGAGTTTTGCAGCCAATGACACAGGTGGGGGCAGTTTTGCAGCCAGTGACACAAGTGGGGGCAGTTTTGCAGAGAACCCCCCCACCACCCCGAAGTCGGGACAAGTCCCGCACTTACCTCATCTAATAGGCAGGATTGTTGCAGAGTTCGGCATGCAGAGAAGCAGGCTGAGAGTCTGCAGAGATTCGGCATACAGAGAGTGGCTGTGTCCCCCTTCGTCGGGAGGTCAGGGTATCTGTGGAGCGGGAGTCACTTCCACCGCTACAGTGACCCGCCCCCGGTAACCACATCCAATCACATTGAGCCACAGGCTCAGGCCTGTTCAGCGCACACACATAGACTTTAATGGCTGACCAATGCGCTCATTACTTGGCTGTCAGGTGACAGCCAAGGAGCCGGAAAAAAAAAAAAAAGAAAGTCAACGTACCGGTGCCACCTGTAGGGGGGCCAGGCTGACTTTTCTTTTTTTTTTAATCCAGCAGGGAGGCTGTGCCCAAGTGCCCCTCATACACCAGCCGCCGCTCATCTCATCAGCATTTATTGATCGGTATTCAGTCACCGCAAAATACAGATATGTGACTTTTTGTTTTATCTTTAGCTACTCTACAGTCTACCTCATCTCATACAGAGCACAGCATGATGGTCTTCAGCCATAAAGGGCACAAAAGAACTTTGTTCCACAATACAAACAAATGAAAGATGCTGGCATTTTCAGCTTTTATTGTAGTTTGTTCCCATCAGCATAGAGTGAAAATTGTTTGTTTTAAACTATAAGATTGGATTGGATGCTAAATTACTGAGTGCTTAGAAGAACTCAGCTACGTAAACAGTGGTTGATTATTATCGAGTACAGCAGGACTGGATTTTGGACTAAGCATTGAGTTCTTTCAATCAAAATCTCATGCAGTGTATGCAGGAGACACCAGTCAACCCATATTTAAAGGTCCAGTCAGTGTATGACTGAATACATTTTATCAGAAAACCTATAAACCTAAGTATACAGTATAAAACTGTTAGTTTTTTTATGATTTCCAGATTAAACAAAAAAAACTAGATTAAGTTTACTAAAAATGTGTTTTCAAGACAAATATGAGAACATAAACATACAAATATATTTAACAATGTTATTATTCTTACATATCAAATAAACATGATAATTATATGGTTGATTTTAAAAGCAATTAAAAAAAGAATCAGCCTAATTGTAATTGATGTAATCATTCAGCAAACAACCCATGTAAAGGTAAAAAACATGTGAATACCTGAGTCTTATAACGAATAATCTAGAGATAGGGGCATTCACTCTAAGGTTAGTGTAGGAACCCACTGTTAAAACGGGGTACTTTGCAGCAGTCAGTGAGCTTAAGCACTTCATGGCCATTCAGTGTGACCAAACCCCTGTATTTTTGCTTTTTTTGCTATATATGTTTAGATGCTTTTAAACAGCCTGGCAGGAGTAAGTATCATGTGTGCGCTGTAATATGCATTTTTTGTCTATTGGTCTTACAAGCAGCACCATGCGTTTGGTAGGTGTTCCCCCCAAATATGTATCTTTTTATTCTGAATAATGGCTATGCTAAATCTAGAAAAGGAACAACTTATTGAACGGGACTGTGTAGGCAGTAACTGCAAAAATAGGGCATCAAAATGAGCATAAATGAGTATAAAAAGTTATTAATTTTATTAATGAATCACATAAAAAACCTATACATAGGTATAAATTGATGCATAAACAGCATACATAAAGTACAACACTAGGACAGTGAATTGTAAAGATTACTTCCAACGTTTCGACTGTAAACAGTCTTCATCAGGGATTTTGCAGCAATCATACAACAATGATGTGTATCTAATATTGAAAAATAAGAACAATTATTGTTATATACTAAACACATATCCATATTCTTTCAAATAGTCAGTACAACATGTTTACATAACAAGACTCTAATAGAGGAAGACTTACAGTGTCTGTGATTAAACACATGAACCCCGACAGGAGCCATGGGGAAAGAGCCCCCCAAAACACCACCATACAGCCCACAGAGGTACCCAAAGCCCTGATCATTCAAGAAAGGATGGGGGAGTCTAAATTGGATCAAATTATAAGGATAATTATTTGTAGAGTAAGTGATAAGTACACTTAAACACCAATATTAAAAGGCAGAGTAAAAGGGAAGTTTGTGACAAGCCCGCCCACCTGTCCAAAATTGAACCGCATGCTAAATCGAATATGAAAGAAAGTATTCCACAAAGCATTGACAGTGTTCGGTCATGTCATATATCACTACATTATTTAACGCAATCCTAAAGAGGACCTGCATGTCCAAAATGGGCAAGCAGAGGCCAAAGGACTCGTTACCAATACTGTGTTTCTATGTTTGGGCCTGATCTTGATAGCGGAACAGGACTTTTCTTCTACATGTCAGAGTTGCCCTCCTCCCCTGATGACTGGTGGGGTAGTACTCAAGAAGCAGTGGTGGAGGTAATGAAAGCACAGACCCATCAAATGAATAACACAGAAGCAGGTAGATGCATGCGGTGCAGATTCCCCTTCAATGGGTAACACAGCAGATACATCACCAAATGTCACTCTTAACCTGTTCCTTACTGAGTCATTGTGAAATGACATCGGCCAGAACCTCTCGTCGATCCGGGCCTACGTCATATGACATCGGCTGCTTCTCGCCGCTACCGCGGGCCCCTGGCGGCCTGCAGAGCGGCGATCACGGATCGATCGTCTGCCGGGGGGTCATGTCCCCCCCCAATCGGGGTAAAGAGCCAATAAAATTGGCTCTTTACCACGTGAACGGCTGTATCCAATCACAGTTGGTCACTACCGATCATTCCGTGCACGCCGCTCGTGCGCACCCCCGGGGGCGCACAGTGCGGCGATCGGGGCTGAGGCTTGTCCCTCGGACAAAGCCCAGCTCCGATCAGTGTAAAGAGCCAATAGAATTGACTCTTTACCACATGACCGGCTGTGTCAATCACATTCGGTCATGTGATGTAAACAAACCGCGGTAACGAGCTGTTACCGCAGTTCTCCCTGTCACCGATCGCGTGTGACAGGGAGATTGCGGTAACAGCTCGTTACCGCCTACTGTACACCAAGCACACTGATCTCCCCCCCAATAAAGAGGACCTGTCACCACCCCATCAAAGTACCTGTCACAGCCTATCAGAGTACCTGTCACCTCTCCATCAAAGTACCCGAGTACCTGTCACCTGCCCATCTGAGTACCCGAGTACCTATCACCTGCCCATCTGAGCACCCAAGTACCTGTCACCTGCCCATCTGAGTACCCGAGTACCTGTCACCTGTCCATCAGAGTACCCGAGTACCTGTCACCTGCCTATCTGAGTACCCACGTACCTGTCACCATCCCATCTGAGTACCCGATTACCTGTCACTAACCCATCAAAGTACCCGAGTACCTGTCACCATCCCATCAGAGTACCCGAGTACCTGTCACCAACCCATCAAAGTACCCGAGTACCTGTCACCAGACCATCAGAGTACCTGTCACCAGACCATCAGAGTACTCGAGTACCTGTCACCATCCCATCAGAGTACCCGAGTACTTGTCACCAGACCATCAGAGTACCCGAGCACCTGTCACCTGCCCATCAGAGTACCCGAGTACCTGTCACCTGCCCATCAGAGTATCCGAGTACCTGTCACCTGCCCATCAGAGTACCTGTCACCTGCCCATCAGAGTATCCGAGTACCTGTCACCAGCCCATCAGAGTACCCGAGTACCTGTCACCAGCCCATCAGAGTACTCGAGTACCTGCCCATCAGCGTACCCGAGTACCTGTCACCTGCCCATCAGAGTACCTGTCACCAGCCCATCAGCATACCAGAGTACCTGTCACCAGCCCATCTGAGTATCCAAGTACCTGTAACCAGCCCATCAGAGTACCCGAGTACCTGTCACCTGCACATAAGAGAACCTGAGTACCTGTCACCAGCCCAGCAAAGTACCCGAGTACCTGTCACCTGCCCATTAGAGTGCCCGAGTACCTGTCACCATACCATCAGCCTACCAGAGTACCTGTCACCTGCCCACCTGAGTATCCGAGTACCTGTCACCTGCCCACCAGAGTACCTGTCACCAGCCCATGAGAGTACCCGAGTACCTGTCACCTGCCCTTCAGATTACCCGAGTACCTGTCCTCAACCCATCTGAGTAACCGAGTACCTATCTGCAGGCCATCAGAGTACCCAAGTACATTTTACCAATCCATCAGATTACCCGAGTACCTGTCTCCAGCCCATCAAAGTACCTAAGTACCTATCTGCAGCCCATCAGAATACCTGAGTACCTATCTGCAGCCCATTAGAGTACCCGAGTACCTATCTGCAGCCCATGCCTCATAGAATATACCTTGAGTGTTTGCTTTCCAAAATGGGGTCATTTTGTGGGTAATTCCACTGTCCTGGTGCTCCGGGGCCTTCAAAAGTGTTATGGGTATGAATGAAATTTTATGTGTAATTTATGCTCCTAGAACGCCTGACGGTGCTCCCTGCATGTTCGGCCTCTGTATGTGGCCAGGGTGTGAAAAAGTCTCACACAAGTGGTATCGCCATACTCGGGACGAGTAGCAGAATATATTTTGGGGGGTAATTTTTGCTATGTGCATGCTATGTGTTAGAAATATCTTATAAATTGACTTTGTGTAAAAATAAAAGCGTTTTCATTTTCTTTCCGTACTTTTCAAAGACTTATCAAAAAAAATGAACCATTCAAAAGACTCATAATGCCTCATAGATTATACGTTGGGGTGTTTGCTTTCCAAAATGGGGTAATTTTGTGGGTAATTCCATTGTCCTGGTGCTCCAGGGCCTTCAAAAGTTTAATGGGTCTTTAGGAAATTAGATGTGAAATTTCTGCTCCTAGAATGCCTGACGGTGCTCCCTGCATGTTGGACCTCTCTATGTGGCCAGGCTGTGTAAAAGTCTCACATATGTGGTATCGCCATACTTGGGATGAGTAGCAGAATATATTTTGGGGGGTAATTTTTGCCATGTGCATGCTATGTGTTAGAAATATCTTATAAATTGACCACTTTGTGTAAAAATAAAAGAGTTTTCATTTTCTTTCCACGCTTTTCGAAGACTTGTGGAAAAAAATGAACCATTCAAAAGACTCATAATGCCTCATAGATTATACGTTGGGATGTTTGCTTTCCAAAATGGGGTAATTTTGTGGGTAATTCCATTGTCCTGCTGCTCCAGGGCCTTCAAAAGTGTAATGGGTCGTTAGGAAATTAGATGTGAAAATTCTGGTCTTAAAATGCATGACGGTGCTCCCTGCATGTTGGACCAAGAATTATGGGAAAAAAGCACAACTTCAAAAAACTCACCATGCCTCTTACTAAATACCTTGGAATGTCTACTTTTCAAAATGGGGTCATTTGGGGGGTATTTGTATTTTCCTGACATTTCAGGGCCTCAAGAAATTAAATAGGCCATCAGTGCATCAGGTGTGATCAAGTTTCAATGATTGGCACCATAGCTTGTAGACTCTATAACTTTCACACAGACCAAATAATATACACTTATTTGGGTTATTTTTTACCAAAGATAGGTAGCAGTATAGGTTTTGGCCCAAATTTATGAACAAAAATTACTTATTTGCAAAATTTTATCACAGAAACTAAAAAATATATTTTGCAGGGTACTGTTTAGGCAAAATGTAGGTGGTTCTTAAAAAATATTAAAAGTTAGCAGCTACAAATACTATAGCTGCTGACTTTTAATAAAATGACCTGTTGTAGGGCCCAGCACCATCCTCACCCTAACCAGTTCTTCACCAGTCTTCAGGTCCCCAGCACCAGTGTGTTTACTGTGGGCTGCCAGCTGTGATTCCTTGCAGGCTTCATGCCCGAGTCGTGCTGTGTTTTGTGAATGGTCTTGTAGCCTTCTGGGACCTGTGACGTGTCCCAGAAAGTTGAAGTTGGGGCCTTTGACTATACTTCTCTTTAAATAATTTGCCAAGTGTGTAAAGGATCCCATTATCTTGCGATCTTGATATATGTTTGAAAAAGATTTAGAGCCCATTTAGACTACTGTGTTGTGGCAGTGCACATTACACATGTTGCTGCATTGTGGTGATATTCATACTTTTTATGTTCAAAATGGGCTTACTGTATTGTAGGTGCTCTCTAGGATAGTCTGGCTGTAGTAATTGTCTGGAAATTACTGAAGTAGTCACAAAATTACCCAAATATCTGTAATTTGGCAAAAGGCCAATCAATTTTAAAAAAAGATACCGACCATGGGACTTTGCTACTACTTTGTAGCAGCTCAGAGAGTCCACACCTGATGAGACAGAGGTAGGTAGGCGAGTGATCTGCAGCCAGATGAGAGACCCTAACTACACTGTCAGAATCGGCACGTGGCAGCTGGGCAGGAGCTAATAGCCTGCAGTTTCAGCCACTCTTTTTAGTAAACTGTCCCATGATGCCGTGTCCTGGGCTGTGTTCTGCAAATCAGATGGGAACAGCTCTGTCTGCTCTCTGTCCCGACCACTGCACCATCCCCTGATGTTCTGCCTCTCCTTGCACCCTCAACAACACCCCCCATCTGTCTTCTCTGCACACCACAGCTCTCTTCTCTGCCCCTCAACGTCTCACCCCCCCCCCCCCCCACTGCTCTTCTCTGCACCCCACAACTCTCTTCTCTGCCCCTCCAGCTCTGAACCCCCTATAGCACTAATCCTTCTGTTGCTCCCCTCTCACTGATTTCACCTGCTGCAGCCACAGGAGGATCAAACACAGTGAATAAAAGCCCCCACATATGTTCTAACCCCTCCTTCCTGTACTGGAACCTCCAGCAGCATTGATCTCCCGCTGTGTGCCCCCCATCTCCTCACCCAACACTGCTGAGGGCCCCACTGTAAAAGTAGAGTTTGTATACTATATGGGCATCAAGGTGGCTAAGTGGTTAGCACTTCCACTTGGTAGCGCTATAGTAATCTGTTCAAATCCCAACCATGGCACTCCCTGCCTGGAGTTTGTATATTCTCTGTTTACCTGTGTGGGTTTCCTCCAGGTACTCCAGTTTCCTCCCACACGCCAAAGACATGTTGGAAGGGTAACTGTCTCCTTCCTAAATTAGCCATAGTATGTGTATGCATGAATGTGAGTTAGGGATCTTAGATTGTAAGCTCTTTGGGGGCAGGGGCTAATGAGAATGTACAATGTATATGTAAAGCACTGCATAAAGTTGCCAGTGCTATATAAGTACAGGCGTTTCCCTAGTTACAAACAACTCCTACTTAGAAACGAAGGGAGACAACAGGAAGTGAGAGGAAATCTCCCCATAGGAAGGGAAATTCACTCCTGTAATAGTTATCATGGGAAAAAGGAGTTTCCACTGAAGCTTTATCACCAACCCTTGTTTCCAAAATAACTCAAATTTTCAACATTCAATTGTCACAGGGACAGAAAGTGAGGTAAAATCTTCTAAACAGAAGCACAGATAGCAAAACAAACAAACATTACAGGGGTGTTACTCCTTCCCTATGCTATCCAAAAAACTAAAAAAATATTTTTTTTGGCTGGAGTTCCACTTAAAAAATGTACCTGTTCCGACTTACAAACAAATTCAACTTAAGAACAAACCTACAGACCCTAACTTGTTTGTAACCTGGGGACCGCCTGTACTGGTATTAAATGAATATTTATGGAGCTTTGCTTGAAAACTATTTGTAAAGTACGGAGTACAAAGAGAGAAAATGGGACTTTAAATGAAGCCCGCCACTGTGTGAATAAAAAATGTTGGTAAATAAGTTTCATGTCAATAGTTTATCGATTAAAGTTTAATTCTTTAGTATAAAATATTCTTTTCTATAAACCATGATATGTTGTAAAAAATAATCCCATCATGTACAAAGACAATTATAGTATACATTTTAAGATACAGAAATCAAAAAAGAAAGAAATGATTAGCAAGCAAATTTTAAAATGATTCATCAGTAAATGGTATATACATATAAAGGATGTATTAGATGGCCCGTGTTTGTCTTGGCATGTTAAATGTAGACTCGACGCATTTCATGGCGTACAGCCATTCATAAGGAGTATGAGGCAATAAGGACATTCTGAAAAGTACATAATGGGTCTGTAAATATCTGGTACCTCTGACAGGAATAGTATAATCTCAAAAAGGAAAATAGTGACTTACCAAACAGCTTCACACAGATAGTTCCTGCCGTGGAAAAAGTGCAGGAACTCCATTCCCATGCGTTCCCGCAGGACTTGAGCCCTGCTTCTAAGATGCTTTCTGCATCCTTTACTTTCTGCTATAAAACACATCTAATAAAAACATTTAAATAAATCAAATTCCTTCATAAATTTAGACCAATGTGTATTCTGCTACGTTTTTGGTAAAAAAAAATTCCAATAAGCATGTATTGATTGGTTTACACGAACGTTATAGTGTCTACAAACTATGGGTTTATATTTATGAAATTTTTATTTATTTATTTTTTTTAACTATAGTTGGTTTTAAACAATAATTAACCTCTGGTTTCAAAATGTTAGATATGCATCTACACTTCAGACAATTTCTAATTTAAATACATTGCATTGCTTTTTAACAAACCAGCTACAATAGTTGTAGTCTAAATACAACACTAAAGGCAGATGCACTGTCACATGTATTTTTCCCTTTGACTCATGCCCAGCAACATCTTCGCCTGGTCTTCTTTCATATTTGGGATCTCTGGCCATCCTGATTGGCCTTGTGGGGATGACATAAATTCCATGCATGTGCAGCTCAGAAGATTGAAAACAGGCAAGTAGGAACTTTTATGTCTCTTCTGCAATAAAAACCTTGCCTGTTTGCAAATTTTCAATTTTTATTTAATTTTACACTTTAAGGCAATTTGATTTCTCTTTCTAGTGCTTCAGGTGTGTTCACAAAAAGACTTGCATATAAGAAGCATAGGACAGTTGTTTACAGGTGACACCTTGTGGCTAAATTTAGAATTGCATACTTCTTGTAAATGGATTAAATTACCTCCCCTGGGTCCAAACACTGGCTTAATCTCCTATTCGGATGTGGAAATAAATTCCAGAGAAGAACTCATTCAGACAATCGCTAAGAATTCACTGAAAAAACGGTTTCATACCTGTACTTAGGAAATACTTTGAGAATCTAGCCAACAACCAGCAGAAGATTAATTGATGGTTAGATAAGAATCATGGGATGGACCACTGGAAAGATTATCTTCCTGAAATACGCACACTCTTCACACTGCCTCAAATTCCTAAAACTATAGATGAGATAGGGATGTTAAAGCCTTTATAGATGTAAAATGACTATTACCTGGAAATGGTTAGATTGGGAAATTACTATAGGTTTAGGGATTGACCTTAAAGTGGTTGTCAACTCTTGACAACCACTTTAACCTACAGGTAAGCCTATAATGAGGCTTAACTGACAAATGTAGGTGCCCTGCACTTCTCCCAAACCTGCACGGTTTAGGAGATATACAGTGTAAATGCATGTGCCGACATCATCGGTACATGCGCAGTGAAGAAACAGCCCGACTGGGCCGTTTCTTCATGAAGTGTGTGATAAATGACGACTCCTGTGTGCATGTGCGGTAGTGACGTCAGCGAGACTCTGGTCAATCACATCGCTGGAGTCCGCGCTGTGATTGGCCGGAGCCTGCGATCCCGGAAGAAAACACAGTCAACATGACGCTGGTCACAGCGGTGCTCGGGGACCGTTGTAACAGCGTTGTTCTAAGGTAAGTATTTCATAATGAGCTAATATGCGATGCATACTAGCTCATTATGCCTTTGTCTTGCAGGTGTTTTTTTATTTTTTTTTTGTTCCCCTCCCTTGACAACCATTTTCATTTTTACAGACAGTACTAGACCAAAAGACCTTAGTGGAAGGATAAGTTGCTTGAGATGGATTTTTTTCTAGGTGATCACTACTGTTTACACAAACAAATGCCAAACACCCCAACCTATAACTGGCCTTTGCAGCAAGGAGCACATGGAAGGGTGATACATGTCAAAAAACAACAAAGAAAAATTTCCAGTTCCCTTACCAACCAGCCTGCAACAAACCGAATTGTCCTATCTAACAGTTCATATTAAAAAAAAGGGGTTTAGTTTGCACACATTTGCAAATATACATGTAAGCTGCAGAGGCCATTTCATAGCACCCCAGTGCACTGCAGTCCTAACTCTATGAATTTTGGGAGCCTCCAAAGATGGAGCACATATATAATAATGGATAGATTAAGGGCAGGTATGCCTGGAGGAAGCCCACCCCTCCTAAAAGGTACAAGAACGCACTTGACACCCAGCAATAGCGCAATGGATTTGCAGGTATCCAGTGTGTCGCATAGCCAATAGACCAACAGTACAAACAAATGGCAACCACCCCAGTCACTGCTGTTTCCCTGACATAAGGCAGGATATGGAGTTTGTAACATTACATGAAGAAAGTAGGATGATATGTTCAGTGTACAGACAAGTGTGGTGTCAAATTTGCATGTAACAGAATCTGAATAGGCATCTATCAGACCTGTAAATCTGAGGTATTAATACCTCAGTGCTAATGAATCTCTGACAGGATCCCGCAGGCTTGTTGCTATAAAGGTAATCAGCTATTACCTCACAAACCATAAAAACATTCCACCCAGACTTTGCAACTGCAAATTAGAGAGGAGGGAATAGTCAGTCAACCCTAGGGCACCAAACTGAGATCATTACGCATTCCCACAGATCAGAATAAATATGTTTTATTTCCCATAAGATATATAAAATATTAGTTATGGGAAGATGAGAGTTCTTCCTACTGATATTATGATTATGAGCTGCATGCAGATATAAAATGGCATGTCCTGGCACAATAAAACCTACTGGGGACTGACTAAACGGTTATATGTAACCTGCCTGTGGCAGTCAGGTTGTGTTTGGACTGAAGACGACCATCATAATGCACTGGTTGAGGAAATCCTAACTCTAAGACACACGGTTCAAATCTCACCTGGTTCAGCAGCAACCGGCCCAGATTGGAACAGTTAATGGGCAGGCTGAAAGTACCAAGTTGATGGATTGATTAACTTGGGTACAACCAGCCTGACAAAATTTCTTGTGATAATCACTGTCTTCTCCCAGTGGGGATGGTTTCACCCGCCCGCCCGCCCGCCCCCTCGCCGGGAGCAGAAAATTGCTTGGCAGAAGAGATTCTACTGTCAGTGCTGTCTGTGTTGATGGGGGAATCATGCAAATTTCTTTGCAGGAAAGAAATTCACACCCTGTATGGCCTGCCTAACCCAGCCATCAAACAGGGTTGGTCCATATAACTGGTGGTCAGTTCAGAGGCAAGAACTTTCCTCACGCCCAGCGTGGTAACACCCCCAAAGGTGATCAGCCAATAGAATTAAAATGAACAGTGTAATTCATCTGGAGCTTGTTCTAAACAAGGCAGTTACTAGCTTTTCTTGGCGTGCTCTCAACAACAGGATAAAACAATACTGTCCAAATGGTAAAGTTTACTTATGTTTTTCTCCTGTTTTATCAAATAGCCAATATATCTGTATGTAATTATATATATATATATTTTTTTTTTCTTACTTCTGTGTATATCTCTGCAATGTTCTGACTTTGGAATGTGAAATGAAAATTAATAAATTTACTTTCTGTGTACTAAACAACTGAGAAACAGTTGGTTGCACTATCTGTGTGTTACCAATACCCATACCTCCCAACTTTTGAACTTCAGAATGAGGGACACTTGAGGGAGGAAGTGCAAAATGGGTGTAGCCAAATGCTTAAGAGTGGGAGTGGCTGAAGGGGCGTGCTTTAAAAAATAAAACGCGCTTCCTTGTACATATAAAAAAAAGCTTTGATTGCTGTGCCACAAGCTGGAGTCTCAAACACACAAACCCCAGTACAATCATTTAAAAAAAAAGAATAAAAAGCTCCCATTACAAATGGTTTTGCACAAACTGTGGAAGAGTGAGTCATGCTAAGTGTGGAAGGATTCAGGAGAGCGTTTCGTACAGAGTGTAAATTCAGGAGTGCATTACGTACTAGGTGCAAGGTTCAGGAGTTAGTTAAACTGCAAAGACACCAATTAATTTAACATAGCACACTTATGTTCTAAAATCTTGATTATCAGCATACAGGAGCCGAGGCAAGAATGGCATTATCAAGTGGATGATAAATGAGTGCAGCCTAGCTGGACATGCAACAGTGTCAACATCCATCCAGCACAGCCAGGGATTGGTGGGCAAGCCAGCGGGCGTACGGCCGCAGTGAGAGCGAGTGCAGCTGATATGCAGGACTCCATCCCTTTGTCCCCTGCATAAACAAAACAGCCGGCGTTTATACATTGCTGGCCAGGGAAGAAGGTGGCAGGGGGCAGGACCAATTGTAACCACTGTATGTGCACCCACACAGGTTTATTATACAACTTTGGGGGTGCACATACAGTAGCTACAATTGGCCCTGCCCCCTGTCACTTTCTTCCCCGGACAACAATGTATAAACGCCGGCTGTTTTGTCTATGCACAGGACAAAGAGGCCGGGCCCCACATATCGGCCATGCCCATCCCCAATATCAGAGCTTCAATTTGACAGCTGCACTCACTCTCATTGTGTCCGTATGCTCCCGGCTTGCCCACCAAGCCTGGCTGTACTGGATGGATGTTCACACTGCATTTCCTGCTAGGCTGTCAGCAATGGAGTAATGCGGGACAAAGTGCCTGTACACCAGGACCGCAGGACAAAGTTTGAAATACGGGAAAGTCCCACCCAATCCGGGACTGTTGGGAGGTACGCAGTATCTGCTAGTGCTTAGCCATAAATTTGCTACTAATCTGTAAGAGATTGTATCGTGTAGCTGCTCCCTTTTATGGTTGACTGACAGAGAACAAGATGGTCAATCTGATTGCATGCAGCTTAGTGTCAATGTGTGTGTGACATTTTTGGTTGATTTGAGTTGTTATGGTAATTTGCTGGTAGTGGCTTGTGAATTTCGAAGAAAGTGCGTCAGACAGCAATATCTTGCACATCTGGCCTCTTTTGTCCTTGTATCGTCTGTAAATTTGATCTGTGACAGAGTTCTCCCCCAAAGGATAGCTAGTAGCTTATACAGTATGTATTTAAATGTGAATGGGAAGCCTTTCTTTCTCAAAATGACATGCCCAGCTATGTTTAGTAGAATTCAATAGCAAAGTGATTTATCAAGGGAAATATCAAGGTCAGGATTGTGAAGATAAATTGACTTGTCTCAGTGTGGATATTTTTGAGGTATTCTGGATCAAACTTATTACAGTTTTAACAGGTTGCATTTGATATACCTTTTTAAGTACTTTCCAATGCATGTTTGGTAATGCTTAAAGTATTACTAAAGGCAAAACTTTTTTTTTAGTTTTGGATAGAGTAGAAAGGGATTAGAACCCCTGTCAGTGGTGGTTTGTAATGCAGGGTGCAGGGATGCCACCCCCCATCCATGTGCCCAGCCCCTAATCTACATGCGGGGCACCAGACGCATTGATTCCAATGGGGTTTCTTTTTTTTTTTAGAGGTACGTGATTAGAGCCTGAGGCTCTAATACGCTTCAAAAATGGGTGGGCTCAGGAAACAGAGCACTACATCTGATCCCACCCACTTATGTAACAATAGCGAATTAATATTCACAATTGTCTTCCTGATTCTCCTCCCGGCCAATTTGGAAGCAGGTCCTGAGACCAGGCAAGGATAGAGGCTCTGGAATCCCCCATTAAATGCCAACATCTGCGGCGTCTGCACCCAAAAAAATATACCACCAGCCGCCACTGACACCTGTCAGTTTTTATTGTTGTCTGTGCCTCTGTTAAAGAGGCATACTAGCTCATTATGAAATACTTACCTTAGATCGAAGCTGTTGCAGTGGTCCCCGCACACAGCTGAGATGACTGGGATCTGTCCCAGAGCTTCTTTCGGGTTTGCGGGCTTAGTCACGGCACAGGCCCTGAAGAAACGGGGCCAGTTATTTCCGTGCGCATGCGCCAATGAAATTGGCACATGTGGATACAGTTAATATCTCCTGAACTGTGCAAGTTTAGGAAATATTCACGGTACCTACAGGTAAGCTTTATTATAGGCTTACCTGTAGGTACAAGTGGTGTAACAGAGTTTACTAGCACTTTAAGGAGATTCACCCTCTCTATTTGTCCTGTTCACCATTATCATTGAAAGTGAAAGTAAAAGAAAATCCCACATTTGGGGTTGTCCCCAGAAATGTAATAGAGGGGATATTTTCCAATGGGGACATTAGTTCTGGTGAGCTGGGGGTTCCCAAGGAATTCCCTTTATTTGTAGAGATTTCCTCTCACTTCCTGTTTGACTATGAGACAGGAAATGAAGGGAAATCTCCCCAATGAGACACAGATGGCGAAAAAAAATCTGACAGGGGTTATAACCCTCCCTTACTCTATCCAAAATGAAAAAAAAAAAGAGTTTTGCCTATAGCTCTGCTTTTAAGCTGAACTCTAAAAATATCTGAAATCTGAAAATATAAAAGACCCAAATTAAAAAGGAACTGCAGTCATTAAAAAAATAAAAGTCAGCAGCTAAAAAAACTGGCAAGAATTGTGGAAGTGCGCGCAATATGCTTAACCACTTGCCGACCGCCCGCCGCAGCATGACGGCGGCAAGGTGGCTCGTTATCGCGAAACACTGTCACAAGACGGCGGCCACGATAACTAGTATTGTGAGCGCGCGCCGCCGGAGGTGCGCTCGCGCACTCACTGTGTTCGGGGGGGCCAGGGAGCGGGTAGGGCGCACTTGGTCGCCACCATCTGCCCGCGATGGCCTCCCCGCAGTGAGAGAACGGAGGTCCGTGTATGTAAACACGGATCTGCGTTCTCATAGAGGGGGAAGGGCTGTGATCACAGGCTTCCTGTATATGGAAGCTGTGATCACTTCCCTCCCCCTGCCAGCCCAGCGCCAATACAGTTAGAACACAGTGAGGGAACACTGTTAACCCTTCGAGCGCCCCCTGCAGGTTAACCCCTTCACTGCCAATGGCATTTACACAGTAATCAGTGCATTTTTATAGCACTGATCGCTGTATAAATGCCAATGGTCCCAAAAAAGTGTCAAAATGGTCCGACATGTCCGCTGCAATATCGCAGTACCTCTAAAAATCACAGATCACCACCATTACTAGTAAAAAATAAAAACCCCAGAAATTAATTCTCATCATTTGTAAACGCGGCAACTTTTGCGCAAACCAATCAATAAACGCCGATTGCGATTTTTTTTTACCAAAAATATGAGGAAAAATATAAATCTGCCAAAACCGATGAAAAAAAATGTTTTTTTTATATATATTTTTTTTTGGATTTGTATTTTAGCAAAGAAATACAGTTTTTTTTGCAAACTTGTCGCTCTCTTTTTGTTTATAGCGGCGATCAGAAATGACGCAGAGGTGATAAAATACCACCAAAAGAAAGCTCTATTTGTGGGAAAAAAAGGACTCAAATTTTGGTACAACGTTGCACGACGCAATTGTCAGTTAAAGCGACGCAGCGCCGTATTGCAAAAAGTGCTCTGGTCCTAAAGTGGGAAATCCTTCCGGGGATGAAGTGGTTAAATTCAGCAAGTCACCACGTCTGATCTGAGGTCTGAGTCGGAGAGGAGGAGGCTTCAGCACCCAGAGGGCCCGCTCTGCCTGTTGCATGGGTGGTGGTGGCAGCCCTGCTGGCATAGCCACAGAGAGCTGCGCCCCCCCCCCCCAAGAAAAAAGCTGCCAAATAAAGGAAAGGTAGGAGAGGCAGATTAGCAGTACTTTCACTGTTAATTGAAGGTCCACTTTAACACAACTCTGTAATCATTAATACATCATTAACCATTTGACCTCCAAAATATTTATCCCCCTTCATGACCAGGCCATTTTGTGCAATACGGCACTGCATTACTTTAACTGACATTTGCACAGTCATACAACGCTGTATCCAAACAAATAGAGCTTTCTTTTGGTGGTATTTGATCACCACTGGGTTTTTTATTTTTTGCGCTATAAACAAATTTTTTAAAAATTTTGATAAAACAAACAACTTTTTTTCCTTTCTGCTATAAAACATATCCAATAAAAAAAAAAAAAAAAAATGTCTTCATGCCTTTAGGCCAATATGTATTCTGCTGCATACCTTTGGTTAAGAAATCCCAATAAGCGTATATTGATTGGTTTATGCAAATGTTATAACAGCTACAAACTATGGGATATATTTATGGATTTTTTTTTTTTATACTAATAATGGCGGTGATCAGTGACTTATAGTGGGACTGCGATATTGTGGTGCACAATTGGACACTAACTGACATTTTTGACACTTTGCAGGAACCAGTGACATTAATACAGTGATTAGTGATGCAAATATGCACTGTCACTGTACTAATGACACTGGCTGGGAAGGGGTTAAATATCTAGGGTGACCAAAGGGTTAACTGTGTGCCTAGCCAATGTTTTTTTGTACTGTGTGCTGTTTTTACTAGAGGAAGACATTTGATTTGATCACAGAATCCACCCCGCCACCCCTGTCAGAATGTGGATCTGCCTTGTTTACAGTCCTGCTCACCATTATTGGCACCCCTTCATGTTTTGCATAACTGAGTGAATGTCTTCAGAAATAAATGGAAATGTACCAAATTTATATCAGCAGGATCTTTTCCCACGGTTATTACCACTCGTCCTGACATTTGTTCCGTCTAGGTGTAAGACTGTCCCCACCGCCCCACCTAAGACACTAGTTTAGTTTACAGAAGGAGATCATTTTTGTCGTGTGTCATGTTTTTTTGTAACCGATCCGTGTGTCAATTGGGAAACCAGTGGGATCTATAAATTGGGGAAGGGTCGGTCACAGTAATCATGTCACTGTCACGTATAAACGTAGTGATTAGTGACATAATTACAGTGACCAAGGACGTTTCACAGTTTTTACAGTCAATCACAGGTTAACACGTGGTGTTATAGCGTC
>BLSH010243128.1:746350-762847 GCA_018402905.1 Glandirana rugosa
GGGGGGGGGGGGGGGGGTGAGGAGGGATCCAGTGTAAGTTCACCTTACAGATTTTTCTGTAAAGGTGAACTTACCCTTTAAATTCAGAACCAAAAATTTAATATATTGCACCTTACCAATCATTAGATGTGGTGGCTGCATTCATGCTCCCGGCCACCTGTGGATTGCAGTTTAAAAATTATCTGGAAATCAAGCCACCAAGATATTAATGTGTGCCGAATGAAAGGAAAGCAGTGTGTTGTGATGAGTAAGGACTAACTCTACTAAGAAGGAGGGTTATTGTCATAAAGATACACCATCAATACAGTTCATTACATGCTAACATGCAGACTAGACTTTCATTTATAAGGCTCTGAGGAAGAGGAAAAATCCTCGAAATGCGTCAGCCGACTAACTACCGGATTCCCCTAAAGGATACCGGTAGTAGTCTATGGACTTACAGAGGAATAACATGATGTGATTTTATTTCAGTTACTAAATGTGAATACGATATTTCTGTTGTTCAATAAAACTTTTTACCAAGGATAATGCACTAGGCCACACGCCTTTCATCTTTTCTTTCTATATTCATTGATAGGGGAGTGTTAGATGTACTAGCAGATTTAGACACTGTATCTCATTGAAGCCAAACTGCAATTCACACATTTTAAGCAGTTCACCAACAGTTCTGTTCCTTTTGGGAAAGGTTTTACTTATATCAACAAAAGCTGATCATTGTAAGCACCCCTGTCTGTGGTAAACGGTTTGTCTCAACCCCCTTGTTCTTTTGAAAAACAACAGACTTACTGGCAGGATTACTAGGTGAAATAAAGGAATAAAACCTAAAAAAGAAAAAGAACACAGCCATTACACCTAAAGATTGGTAAGCTGCAATATAATAAATCTTTGCCTTTGGGTTTAAGCCCTTGTTCACATTGACTGCGGCTTTGAAATTGTGCCACTTCATCTGAAATCACACAATTTCAAAGACGCAGTGTGACTTCAGGTGCGACTTGGAAGACATTTGTGCGGCTTCATGCACAGATGTCTATGCAAGCCACACCCGAAATCGCCAAAAGTAGTGCAGGAATGACTTTTTCAAATTGGTGTAGCACTGCAAAGTCGGAATTACACAATTTAAACAGTGCAATTGCTGGCAATAGGTCAAATCGCATGACAAGTCGCTCCAATGTGAACTAAGGCTAATACTGCTTTAAATTACAAAATTAATTATATATCAATTTTAGTAGATATTCACATGGACTCCATCCAATGATGTCACTGGCACATACTCCGTACATTCTGCATTCAGGGCACAATGAGCGTGCCGTGAGTGCAGAGAGCACCATGTCACAATGGTGACTCCCAGGCGCATTCCCTTGAAAGTGAACAGTCTAATTGCCTTTAGTAAATCATCCCCAATATCATAGTCTAAGGTGGAAATTGATGTCCTTAAAGGTGCACAAACAGCATTCTAACAGAAGCATTTCTTGTTTCTGACAGCAATCAATCAGCATCTTTGTATCAATTAGAGACCTGGGCTATAGAAGTGACTGTTGGAAGGTGGGTGCTGATATGGGCAACAAGAAATTTACCTGCTGGAGTGCACATGCGCGGGGTGCCCGGGATGGCGGCTTAACTCCGGGGCTCCGTCTCCCCTCGGCCTTTGGGACCCCATCTAGAGGAGCAACGGCTGGATTCCCCGCAGCAGGTCCCCACCAAGGCAAGGGGGAACCCTAGGAACACCCAGGAAGGCGACGGGAGCGGTCCGCGAACATAGCGGCGCGGATCCCGGCTTGAGCGGACTACTCGAGGCCGCGGCTGCGGCCCGGCCTCCACTGTCCGGCTCTCTCCCTCAATGCCAGGCACTAGAACCACCAGGTGAGACGAGTTATTTGGGGGATTGGACCACTGGGGGCCTACCATCCCACCCAGAGAAGGCATAAATACAGCACCCACCTCAGAGGAACGGATGCCCAGCTTAAGCCACCCACCATAGGCCGCGGCTCGGGCCTGCACAGCGCAACATGAATCCCTGAGACCCTGGGCGAGATACTACATATTATAACCATCAAAGAGGCCCAGCGAATCGCCCAATCATCTTAATGAGAGCCCATTTCGATAAAAACTACTTATCCTTCAAAGTGGGGCACTGAGAAGTTTATTTGCTACAATACTACACTCGGTCGGCAGACCTCCACGAGGGGTGCTCACCGACCAATAGGACTAACCCCTTTGGGGTCCCCATCCATGCTAAGACCACACAACAAAAAAGAAGTCCAACGCCAGCTTATTTTTGAGGACAAACCACCAGAACGCAAGCTGCAGACACCTACTACTTCACAAACCAATATGACATCAATGGAGGACTCTATCGCTGACCCCCCCACAACCCAACACCACTCGGACCCAGGCGGAGGTACTCCCACGAGCACCCCAGATAATCAATCACCGGGCCCAATCGCCTCTGAATTACTTATGCGGAGGACCATGGAAGAAATGCTACATTCCCCACTCCCAAACTCACCATTGGGAAGCCCTACACCACTCTGCACCCCAAACGGTCCCTTTTCTCTCCCTCAAATTATGTCTACACCACAACAAGGCCCTACAGAGCTGAATCTCCTTCTCCAAAAATTCTCTGATATGCTAGCATCGGGTCTAGCACAAACAGCAGCTCAGATAACCTCCTCTATCAAGGCAGATCTACAAAGTTTGGGAGCGAGAATGGACAACATAGACCAAACTGTGGATAACACGCTGGCCCGCACTAATCAGAACACTAGCTGCATACAAACCCTACAAGACCAACTAGAAGCCGCCCTCGGGAGAATAGATGATCTCGAGAACAGGAGCCGGAGGGTAAACTTTCGCATCAGAGGTCTCCCTGAATCAATCACGGATATAAATGGGGCAGTCACCTCTCTCATCAAGAACCTTATACCTGACATCACTACACAACAGCTGGAACTTGACAGGGCCCATAGAGCTTTACAACCTCCTCGACAAGATGGCCTCCCAAGGGACATCATCGTTAAAACACATCACTACAGGGTGAAGGAAGAGGTCATGAGAAATTCCCGCAAAACTGATCCCATCACCATCCAAGGGCACCCAGTACAAATATTTGCGGACATATCGCCAACCACCATCCAAAGAAGACGGAATCTCAAACCTCTACTAACGGTTCTCACCCAAAAGAACATAAAATATTGGTGGGGCTTCCCATTCCGGCTGTCCTTCCAATACAAGAGTAAAACTTACCACTTCTCCAATTTGACTGATGGAGAGAAACTCCTACTGCATCTGGATCTAATCTCCCAAGAATTCCCTCCACCTAAACCTGATCAACACCATAGCTCCTCAAAACGACCACCGCCAGGGAGTCCACTGATTCCCATCTGGCAAAAACAAAAATCCAAGAGGATTCGAGACTCAGTCCCTCCCTGAGACTGTTCCCGTCTCCTTCTTGATCTGAAGGAACTCCTTACTTGTACTTCACCTGATCTAACTTAGACATCGGCAATCAAAGTGATAGACCATCAACGACCTTGTTCTCTTCTTCCCCCACACTCGAGAGAGAGCCTCAACCCCTTCTGAGGGGTGCACCCCTGCCCTCAATATTCACGACTACGCAAGCATCCTACTATTGAGACTCTGCTCTCCGAACAGAGACCCATGCTCACATAAGCTCCCTGAGCGAAGATCCCCCTCTCGCGGAAATACCAAAGAACTGCATAATATACTCTAACCCCGCCTCAAGGGATTGGACTTCCATATCCACTGATGAACAATCGGGGACCCTAAAACATTCCTTGCCCACCATAGCCGACGGACGTGTATCGACACATCATCCACAGGATAAGGGCACAGTGACTGAACAAAGGCTCTCAATTTACAGTTATGGTTAATAGTTTGTATTATTTGTTTATTATGTAATACTAACTGAGATGGCTAATTCATCCAGCTCTTACCTCGTCCAGAGGACCCCCCCACCCTAATATTTAATCATAGGGGTCCCTCTGACCGAGGGGAGATGCCATGGCACTCCTACTGCAGAACCCACGCACAATTAGTGCCACAGGGTGCTCAGTACAGGCGCTCGTGTCCGAGCCGCCTCCTTTTAGGTCTCTAACGTCGTTAGAGCCCCGGGTAAGGACGGGTCTGCTCCCGTCCCCCCATAGGGGTCCTCGGGTCCTTTTCGACCGGAGGCCCCCCTCTCCTCTCTTTTCCTATATGCTATCACCCCTCTCTCTAACCTCCTTCTTATCCACCCAACTAACCTCTTCTTCTATGCAGGTGCACCATGAGACCCCGATCCTCGTCCACCTTAACCTTCACAATAACTCGGACGCTCTGTTGGTCCTCAAGATCTTTCTCCCTCAGGTAGAGGTAAGTCACTTATTCACAGATGCGAGTTTCCTACTCTCACTCCATGGCCGATGACAACCTTCACAAGGCTATATATAAGATTGTCTCACATAATGTTCAGGGATTGAACTCCCCGAGCAAAAGACAAAAGGCCTTTGACTTTTATCACCGCAAGGGATATGATATACTCCTCTTACAAGAAAAACATTTCCCTTCCTCCTATAACCCATCCTACATGCACCATAAATATCCCACAATTTTCCTAGCCAATGCGGATGTAAAGAAAAGAGGAGTAGCTGTTCTCTTTTCCAAAAGAATCACATTTACCCAGAGTCTGATAATTAGAGATAAAGAAGGGAGATACATCCTAGTCAAAGGACTCATTAACGGAACAACCCATACCCTCATCTCTTATTATGCTCCTAACCACAACCAAGACCCCTTTTTCGTAGCCATGATGAATCACCTGGCCCCCCACCTGGAAGGTAGAATCATAATGGGAGGCGACTCCAATATAGCGTTCGACCACATTAAGGATAAAACATCTAAGGGTCCAGCCCGGATGAGGAAACCCCCGAAACAAAGCCTACGCATTACGAAACTATTACACTCCCTAGGTCTTATAGACATATGGCGAGAAATGAACCCGAACATTAGTGACTATACCCACTTTTCCGCCCCTCATGGGACATACGCCAGAATTGACCACATATTTATCCCCACACACTCTATCCACCTGGCTAAAAAGACAACCATATGTGAGGTCCCCTGGTCAGATCATGCTTCTGTCCTTTTGTCATTGATATGCACTACTACCCCCCAGGGCCCTCAACCGTGGAGACTGAATGAATCTATCCTCTCCAACCCGGTCCACTGCACACTCCTAGAAAAAGAGATACTTGATTACTTCTCTCTTAATGACAGAGATGGGATTTCCCCAGACATTTTATGGGGAGCCCACAAGGCAGTCTTAAGAGGGAAGATAATCCAGCTTTCCTCCCGACTAAAACGAGAGCGCCAATTGAACATCTCAAACCTTGAGAAAGAATTCCACATAGCTAGTAAACTACACAAAAGAAACCCCACCACTACATCATTATCAACACTGGAATCAACCAGATTAGTCCTAAACCTAGCTCTCACTACACACTCAGAGAAAAAAATAGTATGGTCCTTAGGACGCAACTATCTAACCGACAATCAAATCGGGCCTTCCCTCGCTCACAAATTATCCCCCAAAAACCGCGCGTACTGTATGCCCAAAATCAAAACACTCACCGGACATTTATCCCAAAACCCCCAAAAAATCATGGACACCTTTAAGGATTTTTATATGCAGCTCTACTCACAAAAAGATCCAAACACCTCCAGCACCATAGAGGATTTCCTCAGCAAAATTCCACTCCCCACCTTGTCCGAAACCCACAGGGAGGATCTGGAGTCCCCGATCACAGAAACTGAGGTTAAAGAGGTAATCAAAAATCTGAGAGGCGGTTCGGCCCCAGGGCCGGACGGCTTCTCAGCCCGGTATTTCAAAACTTTCCGGGATGTCCTCTCGCCCTACATGGTCCGGCTCTACAATTCTTTACAACTTGGGAAGCCTGTCGATGCTAACGCAAATCTAGCCTATATATCGGTCATCCCCAAACCGGAGAAAGACCCTAGCGAGGTCAGTAACTACAGACCTATCTCCCTAATTAATATAGATCTAAAGATCCTGACCAAAATACTTGCTAACAGGATGTCTAGGTTCATAGGCTCTTACATACACAAAGACCAAGTGGGATTCATCCCAGGGAGACAGGGACCGGACCAGATCAGGAGGGCGGTGGATATTATCTCCCTCATGAAATCAGGATGGGATGGCGGGACGCCCCGGGAAGGCTTTTTGCTGTCTCTAGACCTACAAAAGGCCTTCGATACGGTTTTGTGGCCTTTCCTCTTTGCGGTCCTTACCGCGGGGAGCAGGAAACAAATTTCTGAACATACTAACATCACTATATTCCTCCCCGACGGCCAAAATAAAGTTATATGGACACTACTCTGAACCCTTCCCAATACTCAGAGGCGCTAGACAGGGCTGCCCGCTATCCCCATTGCTATTCGCCCTGGTAATAGAAACCCTAGCGATAGGATTTCGAAACAATCCGAAAATAAGCGGAGTGAGCTGCGGCACCATGACCCACAAATGCGCCCTCTTCGCGGATGATGTCCTCTTATTTGTAACTAATCCCCTAGAATCCACCATCAACATATTTAATCTCCTTACCGAATTCGGAAGGGTTTCTGGTCTCCAGATTAACATGTCCAAAACAATAGCTTTAAACATTTCCACTACACAAGAGGTGATTGATCAGATTAAAAAACACCTCCCATTTGGTTGGAAAAGCAACTTCATTTCCTATCTAGGAATAAAACTATCTGCTTCCTATGACCTACTATATAAACATAACTACCCCCCACTGTTCGAGAAACTCAGGGCCGATCTATCCCAATGGGCCCAGTACAAGATGTCCTGGCTAGGTGGCATCAACGCCATAAAGATGACGCTCCTACCACGCATTCTCTATCTATTTCGCTCCTTACCTGTCTCCATCCTCAAACACCAACTGGGCAAATTACAAAATGAAATCATTTGTTTCATTTGGGGTAATTCGGGACATCGACTCCCCAAAGCCGTACTATTTCGACCCAAGTCCAGAGGAGGCCTAGGGCTTCCCAATCTTTGGCATTACTACCAAGCAGCCCAACTCACACAAATCTCTACTATCTATATTTCTGAGTCGAAACCAGACTGGACAAACATAGAAAGACAATCTATTCCCAACAACACCATAGACTTCTTATTATGGAAAACCGCTAAATCCAGACCGCCAGTCCTGGCCCCAACATTATCCCACTCCTTTTCACTATGTGACACAATTCGTAAATCAAACAAAATAATATCCCCTTGGCTCCCCCTTTCACACCTATTCCACAACCCATAATTCCCCCCAGGCATGAACATAGAAGCCTTCAAATGGTGGACCCAGAAAGGGTTGTATTGCATTGGGCACTTCTTCAATGCAAATGGCCCGATAACACTCCAACATTGCCTAAAAGATCTTGAGATGCCCCACGCAGAACGATTCCGGTTTTACCAGATTTCTCATTTCCTTAAATCCATTAAAGCCAGCGCTCCGAACCCCCTCTCAGTCACACCCTCCGAACAATGGTGCTCCTCGGCCAGGGATGTGAGATCCGGAATCTCGCTGATATATAGTTTATTAGCTGAGCCCACCGAGAAAGCTCCCTTTATGATGAGATGGGAGAGAGACCTTGATATGGAATGGGATTTAGAGACCTGGCATTCAAATCTTGAAAGATCTAGCAAAGGGGTTCATAACACAACACTCAAGGAAGCAAACATCAAAATTATAACGAGATGGTATCTGGTCCCCACTCACTTAGCTAAGTATTACCCCCAAACATCTCCTCTATGCTTTAGGGGATGCGAAAATGAAGGGATCTTATACCATATCTTTTGGACCTGTCCTTAGATACGAACTTATTGGAACAGAATCTTCTACATAATCCGTAAAGTCACGGGATTTGCGGTGGCTCAGGACCCGACCTTAGCCCTCATGAACAGACCAATTCCTAACTGCTCTAGAGCTACCCAACTACTTATCCGGTTCATCCTCTCAGGGGCGAAAATAACATTAGCACGGGCATGGAAAACCCCTTCGGTCTCGATATCTCAGACCAAACGGAAAATCTCGTGGATCATGACGCAAGAAAAGATCTCCCACAGGATCCTAAACACCTCCGACAAATTTGACAAAATTTGGGAACCCTGGGGGCGTTACATCGGGGCCTGGTCTTCTGATCTCTCCTAACATTACTCCCCCACCGGCGGGCGGGACATAATCCAGATCACATATCGCACGGGATCTCCATATCTAAAAAGAAGTCAGTCTCTTGGTGACACCTGAATATTACCCCACTCTCACCCTGTTCTCTCTTCTTTTACCCTCTCTGTTTATCTGCTCTTTTCCCTATATGGCTGTATAGTGTCATCTTAACGGTATGTCTACTTGACTTTCACAGTTCTTACAGTTTGACACGTTTCCCACGCCAAAAGTTCAGATTAAGGTTTAGTTGACCTAGTTTTTCTGGAGGCTCCTGGGGGGGGCCCTGAGGGCTGGGAGCTACGAGGAGGAGAGTACCGGAGCTAAGCCCAGTTCTCCCCCAGAGTGACAGCGCTCGGAGCTGTCTCCAGGGACCTAGTACCCTAAAGCAGTACTACCGCCTTCGGCTCCCCTCCCAGGAAATGAGGGTTAAGTGGTTCACCTAGACCACCCCCTTCTTAGTATATTTCTGAACTGGTATTGTTTAATTTGAACTTTCAGGGTTTCTTTTTTTTTTTCTCTCCTTCTTTAGTCATAACACGTTTGACAGAATGACAACAGTACTTGCTTCTTAGTGAGACCCGGTTTGTATCTTTATTGAGCGGAAAACTTCATTTCACTATTGAACAGCGCCATTTCTTTCACCAAAAAATTTTTGTAACCCTTCCCAGAGAATCTCTGCGTGGTCCCTAGCCGCCGCACAGCTTGCTCCCCTTTGTGGTGCGGAGGTTCGGTCCCACGTAGACAGCTCTTCGATTTGCTGCACTATATTGATACTTCCCCTATCTGTATGTCTTTTATTACTTGCTTCTGATATGAGTTAAATTTCATGATTGTCAACACCACGGCTTTAACTGTTGTCCACATCGAAATGTTCTCCTGTATGACACTGAAAATTCAAATAAAGACTTATTGAGATAAAAAAAAAAGAAATTTACCTGCTAGCACATGCTTCACGCAGAAGCTACAAAACTCCATATTAATACGTAAAGCAAAAAAGGTTGTAGCAATTATATAGTACCAGTGTTCTGCGATTACTACATTCTTACTTTTTATACATAACAAGTTTGGTATAAGCTTTTTAATATACTGATCTATATTTTAGGATGTATTTATATATTTTCTGATGATCACTTTGGGAGTTATTTTGGTTTTAGTAGGTACCTCTGTTTTTAACCTGTGATTTGTGTCTGTAAAATTTCTTTATACTATATGTAATTAAATATATTTTCTAAACAGCTGCATAAGAATTAAACTATATATATATATATATATATATATATATATACAGTCAGGTCCATAAATATAGGTACATCAACACAATTCTAATCTTTTTGGCTCTATACACGACCACAATGGATTTGGAATGAAACAAACAAGATGTGCTTTAACTGAAGACTTTCAGCTTTAATTTGAGGGTATTTACATCCAAATCAGGTGAACGGAGTAGGAATTACAAAAGTTTGTATATGTGCCTCCCGCTTTTTAAGGGACCAAAAGTAATGGGACAATTGGCTGCTCAGATGTTCCATTGCCAGGTGTGTGTTATTTCCTCATTATCCCATTTACAAGGAGCAGATAAAAGGTCCAGAGTTCATTTCAATTGTGCTATTTGCATCTGGAATCTGTTGCTGTCAACTGTCAAACAAAACAAACCCATCAGAGAGATAGCAAAAACATTAGGTGTGCCCAAATCAACTGTTTGGAACATCCTTAAAAAGAAAGAACGCGCCGGTGAACTCAGCAACACCAAAAGATCTGGAAGACCACGGAAAACAGCTGTGGCGGATGACCGAAGAATTCTTTCCCTGGTGAAGAAAACACCCTTCACAACAGTTGGCCAGATCAAGAACACTCTCCAGGAGGTAGGTGTATGTGTGTCAAAGTCAACAATCAAGAGAAGACTTCACCAGAGTGAATACAGAGGGTTCACCACAAGATGTAAACCATTGGTGAGCCTCAAAAACAGGAAGGCCAGATTAGAGTTTGCCAAACAACATCTAAAAAAGCCTTCACAGTTCTGGAACAACATCCTATGGACAGATGAGACCAAGATCAACTTGTACCAGAGTGATGGGAAGAGAAGAGTATGGAGAAGGAAAGGAACTGCTCATGATCCAAAGCATACCACCTCATCAGTGAAGCGTGGTGGTGGTAGTGTCATGGCGTGGGCATGTATGGCTGCCAATGGAACTGGTTGTCTTGTATTTATTGATGATGTGACTGATGACAAAAGCAGCAGGATGAATTCTGAAGTGTTTCAGGCAATATTATCTGCTCATTTTCAGCCAAATGCTTCAGAACTCATTGGACGGCGCTTCACAGTGCAGATGGACAATGACCCGAAGCATACTGCAAAAGCAACCAAAGAGTTTTTTTAAGAGAAAGAAGTGGAATGTTATGCAATTGCCTGACCTGAATCCAATTGAGCATGCATTTCACTTGCTGAAGACAAAACTGAAGGGAAAATGTCCCAAGCACAAGCAGGAACTGAAGACAGTTGCAGTAGAGGCCTGGCAGAGCATCACCAGGGATGAAACCCAGCGTCTGGTGATGTCTATTCATTCCAGACTTCAGGCTGTAATTGACTGCAAAGGATTTGTAACCAATTATTAAAAAGTGAAAGTTTGATTTATGATTGTTAATCTGTCCCATTACTTTTGGTCCCTTAAAAAGTGGGAGGCACATATACAAACTGTTGTAATTCCTACACCGTTCACCTGATTTGGATGTAAATACCTTCAAATTAAAGCTGAAAGTCTGCAGTTAAAGCACACCTTGTTCGCTTCATTTCAAATCCATTGTGGTGGTGTATAGAGCGAAAAAGATTAGAATTGTGTCGATGTCCCAATATTTATGGACCTGACTGACTGTATATATATATATATATATATATATATATACACATACAGTATCTCACATAAGTGAGTACACCCGGAAAGCCTATTTCAATCTGCAGAGCCCTGCAGCTGGTGCTGTCAGCTCTACAACATCCCGGTTCCTGTTACCCCAGCTTTGATCTGAGAGACTTTCTGTATCTGTGACCCCGGCTTCCTGTTTGACCTGTTTTGCCTGCCGCCTGCCCCGACCTTCAGCCTGCCTCTGACTATGCCTCTGCCTGATACTCTGAACCTTCTGCTGCCCGCACGTTGCCGACCCTGCCTGTACCCGACTATCCGCTTGCCTGAACCACTTGTACCGCACCGCCAGCCCGTTACCGACCCGTCCTGAACCACCACCCTTCTACCTGCACGAGTTCCAGTGGACCATCACCTGCCATCTGTGACCAAGTCCAGCCCTTGTGCCCCCCTGTGCTCCAGAGCTCCCTGTCTTCACTACCAGGGGCTCTTGAACCAGGGCCGCAAGTGAGGTTGCCCCCGCATAAGCCAGACTCAACCACCAGGTACGTGACACAGCCATTAATGTCTAAACCGCTGGCAACAAAAGTGAGTGCACCCCTCAGTGAAAATGTCCAGATTGGGCCCAATTAGCCATTTTCCCTCCCCGATGTCATGTGACTCGTTAGTGTTACAAGGTCTCAGGTGTGAATGCGGAGTAGGTGTGTTAAATTTGGTGTTATCGCTCTCACTCTCTGATACTGGTAACTGGAAGTTCAACATGGCACCTCATGGCAAAGAACTCTCTGAGGATCTGAAAAAAAAGAATTGTTGCTGTACATAAACATGGCCTAGGCTATAAGAAGATTACCAAGACCCTGAAACTGAGGAGCGGTTTAACAGGACAGGTTCCATTCAGAACAGGCCTCGTCATGGTCGACCAAAGAAGTTGAGTTCACATGCTCAGCGTCATATCCAGAGGTTGTCTTTGGGAAATAGATGTATGAGTTATGGAGTCACGTAGCTAGCGCTGCATGTCACATGCTCTCAGACTAGTGTAGGGAGAGGATGCTGCCGCCGCTGTGAGGGGAAGATTAGCGTTCTAAAATCATCTCATACTGCTATAGGGAGAGGTTCCTGCTGCTGCTGTGAGGGATTTTAGAACACTAATCTATCCCTCACAGCAGCAACAGGAACCTCTCCCTATAGCAGTATGAGATGATTTTAGAACAATAATCTATCCCTCACAGCAGCAGCAGGAACCTCTCCCTATAGCAGTATGAGATGATTTTAGAACACTAATCTATCCCTCACAGCAACAGCAGGAACCTCTCCCTATAGCAGTAAGAGATGATTTTAGAATAATAATCTGTCCCTCACACCAGCACCAGGAACCTCTCCCTATAGCAGTATGAGATGATTTTAGAACACTAATCTGTCCCTCACACCAGCACCAGGAACCTCTCCCTATAGCAGTATGAGATGATTTTAGAACGCTAATCTATCCCTCACACCAGCACCAGGAACCTCTCCATATAGCAGTATGAGATGATTTTAGAACGCTAATCTTTCCCTCACAGCGGCAGCAGCAGCATCCTCTCCCTACACTAATCTGAGAGCATGTGACATGCAATGCTAGCTATGTGACTCCAGCTCATATTGAGGCTGGGTCACATGATGCACTGGCCAATCACAGCCATGCCATTAGTAGGCATGACTGTGATGGCTTCTAAGGGCAAACAAGTGAAACGCTTGTTGATTGGCTGCCCTGCAGTTATTGAAAAGGTGCAAAACATACCCAAGCCCCGAACCAGAACCCGGACTTTTTCTCAAATGTCCGGGTTCGGGACACGGACACCCCAAAGTCTGGTACGAACCCAAACTTTACAGTTTGGGTTCTCTCAATTCAACTAAGTGGATACATGTACATTATACAAGTTGTTATTTTCAAACAGGTCAGGATCCCAGTTAAATATTAGGTCATGGCATTAAACCACTGTAGCATTTGTCTATCACGATTATAGGCACTATAATGGGTTGAGACGTTCATTTTTAATTGACTTGTACAGTGGAAAGTCTCCTCACCTATTGTCCATACGATACACAGTACAATGGTTTCGTTGTTTAAATGATTCGTCAGTTGGCCGGACACGTTTTAGATCTCCATACGTGATTGTTGCTGTCTATGTTTCTTAAAAAAAAAAAAGAAAGGAGAAATGTATGACATACACTATAAATAGGGGAGTTTGGGGGTCAGTCGGGTGTACTTATTTATGAATTATGACCATGCGGTTTGTTTGATTACTTAGGTCATGTCACAAGCAGCAGATATTGAGGATTCCGCTTCTATTCCACCCTCACCAGCTAGGGGTTCTGAACACGGCAGCATGCCATCGCTGAGAACATGGACAGTCCCCAGACTCATGGCGGAACTGAACCGCAGGGGAATTGCTTTCCCAGCCTCAGCTCGGAAAGCGGAGTTGTTTAGATTGCTTTTCCCGTTAGCATCCAGTTCCAATGCAGAGCAGGTGACTTTACGGACTGTTGCGTCATCACTTTCCGAGATACATTCAACGTTGGAACTACTGGCAACGTCTTGTCAAGAATTACGGGCTTGGGTGGAGATATTGGAAAGCCGGCCAGGTGCGGCCCCTGAGGCTTCAGCCATCCCGGGGACATCAGCTTACACAGGGACTTCGGTGGTTCCAGGGTCCGGGCCAATGACATTAGGTAATAGCATTGGTATTCCTTCCATTACTCTGGCTCATTTTATTCCGGCCAACATCAGGAAGGATATTTTAGATGGCAAGGATGTCAATTTGGCTTCCTTGCTAATAGCAGCCCATGACGTTACTGATAATTTGTCATATGAGTGTGGTGACTTATCAGTGGTGGTCAAGACCAGAGATCATAGGCTGAATCGGAAGCTTTCCATTCCGGAATTCGTTTTGGCTTTTAGTCTAAATAGGGATGTTATTTGTTCAGTTAACCCCTCTAGGAGGGAGGAACTGGATCTATATCTTTATCTGGTGGTAGATCTAGGTCAGAAATATGGGGGAACAGCTTTTTATGACTATCACAGGTCGTTTTCCGCTAAGTCTGCAGCCATATTTGCCCAGCATCAAATGTTAACGGTGTGGTGTAAGATAGATACCGATCAGTTTTGCAGACATTTTGCGGGGTTAAGAGCGCCAGTGTGTGCAACATGTCAATCCAGGCCTTTTTCAAATACACTTAAGGCTCTATCCCAGTTGGGCTCATGTAATAACCTGGGTTGGCTGATTCAGTTCTTAGGCAAGTCACAGATTTGTAATAATTTTAATTTCAGTGTTTGCAATTACAGCCAGTGCAGCTTGTTGCATGTATGTGCTGTTTGTTTCAGGGCACATCCAAAATCGGCCTGTTCATTAAGAAATAAAAATGCATGACTAAGCCGAGTGGACGTGTCATATTTACAGGGTTGCCTGACCTCTCATCCGATACCCACGTTAAGGGATTTTTGGTGGAAGGTTTTTCAAGGGGTTTTCATACAGGTATTGTTGCCTTACCAAGTGAAACTTTTGAATGTCAGAACCTCAGATCAGCAGAGGCGGACATGGAGGCAGTGGACGGTTTACTGAAAAGGGTTTTCTGATAGGACCATTTGATACATCTCCTTTTCAGTACAGGAGGGCAGGGGAGGGCTGGCAGCCTTAGGCCTGGGGGGCAAGTCCAGTCAAGTGGCCCATTGAGCCACCGAATCAGCTTACCATCCATGCCCACCTGGTTTTGTAACAGATATTGATGTTATCAAGCAAGAGAAATATGATACAATGTGATAACATAATTTAATGTTAATAGAAACAAAGGAGGCTTAGCAAAAATAATGCATCAATGCAGCCTCAGTGCCCATCAGTGCAGCCTCACCAGTGCCCATCAGTGCAGCCTCACCAGTGCCCATCAGCTCAGTCTCATCAGTGCCCACAAATGCAGCCTGATCAGTGCCCATCAATGCAGCCTCACCAGTGCCCATCCAATGCAGCCTCACCAGTGCCCATCAATGCAGCCTAATCAGGACCCATCAATGTAGCCTAATCAGGGTCCATCAATGTAGCCTAATCAGGGCCCATCAATGCAGCCTAATCAGTGCCCATCAATGCAGATTCACCAGTGCCCATCAATGCAGCCTAATCAGTGCCCATCAATGCAGATTCACCAGTGCCCATCAGCTCAGCCTCATCAGTGCCCACAAATACAGCCTGATCAGTGCCCATCCAATGCAGCCTCGTCAGTGCCCATCAGTGCAGTGTCACCAGTGCCCATCAGGGCCCATCAATGCAGCCTAATCAGGGCCCATCAATGCAGATTCACCAGTGCCCATCCAATGCAGCATCATCAGTGCCGATCCATTCAGCCTGATCAGTGCAGCATCACCAGTGCCCATCACCAGAGCCTCATCAGTGTAGCCTGATCAGTGCCCATCAATGCAGCCTCACCAGTGCCCATACAAAGCAGCCTGATCAGTGCCCCTCAGTGCAGTGTCACCGGTGCCCATCAGTGCCTCTCAATGCAGCCTCACCAGTGCCCATCAATGCAGCATCATCAGTGCCAATTAATGCAGCATGATGCAGAGGAGAGCCACCAGATTACACAGTCACAAAAGGTGTTCCTAGTGGCTGCACATGCAAAACCCCAGCCTACTTGGTACAGAACTAGTCTCCCACTTACAAACTCATATTTCTGAGAAAAATGCTTAACTCCTAGCTCAGTGCATAGATTTATATACCTAAGTAGATGGGATGCCAAGTATTCTCCACCACTGTGTTAAACTTCAGCACAGTGGTGGAGAATTCTTGGCATCACATCTACTTAGGTATCTAAATCTATGCACCACTGAGCTAGGAGTTAAACATTTTTCTCAGAAATATGAGTTTGTAAGTGGGAGACTAGTCCTGTACCAAGTAGGTTATTCACTCCACCAAATGGAGGAAAGGGTGCCCAGGTCAGGTTACATCTTCAGTAGCTGAAGATGTAGCCTGACCTGGGCACCCTTTCCTCCATTTGGTGCAATGTTCACTAATTAAACCAAGCTGGCCATGCACTGATCGAAAGCCACTCAATGGGTGCTGAGTCTTTCCCACGGGTCCAGTCCGATGTAGAAGTCGATGACTTCTACATTGGACTGGACCCGTGGGAAAGGAGGTAAACCACCTCACTTATTGGATGAACCATGTCCTGATCAGAGGGTGAATGTTTGAGTATAAAGACTCTTTTTACAAATTGAGGATCGAGTCACCACGTATCTAAATCTATGGATTCATCTACACTACGGTTCTTAAGAGGTGGTGACACGACTTCAAATTGTGTCACCACCTCTTATGAACCGTAGGGTAGATGAATCCATATATTTAGATACGTGACTCGATCCTCAATTCGTAAAA
>BLSH010243128.1:762857-779610 GCA_018402905.1 Glandirana rugosa
TTGGAAAGCTTCTAAACATGGATCAATAGCAACATTGGATATTGTGTGTATAAACTATATTTTAAATTACAATCCTATGAGTTCTCCAGCACCTTCCAATGTTTCCATGCTTCCTCCTCCTCAGCTCAGTCCTTGCACTGACACTCACTCCCTCCCTCCGAAGCATAGACTCCACGCTTCCTCCTCGGCTCCACTAACAGTCCCAGTGACCAGTTCCTCCAACAGAGATCACTCCGCAGCACAGGAAAAGAGGACTCCACTCCACTTAACAGAGTGGGTGGCGCCGCAGCAGCCAGATCTACACTACAGGAGGGATACGAGCCATTGCATGGGGGAGGGGGGGAGTGAAGGAGGGTCTAATGACACACATGAGAGTGAAGTGCAAAAAAGTCCCGGGCGGCTGTGCCCCCGCCCCTCAGCCTGACTTCATCCAAGTGAAAAAAAAAAATATGTCAGGGCCGGCCGTTTTGCATGTAAATTAGGACGGCCTGGGGGGAAAATGCCATCCTGCCCCCCGGCCCAGCCCGCCCCTGCTGGAGGGTAAATCCGTTAGGTCTGCCGAAAGGAAAATTTTCTGGCAAATTGTGCTTGATTTTTGATCTATCGGCCCCGCGCGGTTCTCACATACCAAGCTTGAATTCACTGATCCCTTCAGAAGAATTCTTATTCAAATACTCATCAGTTGACCAGGCGATTCAAAGTATTATCAGGATGGGTGAGGGGGCCTGGCTGTCGAAAGCCGACATAGTGGATGCTTTCAAGCTGCTGCCAATATTACCATCACTTTGGCAGTGGCATGGTATTAAATGGAGGGATTTATACTATTTTGCTACCAAATTGACCTTTGGTTCCAAAAGCAGCCCTTGGCTTTTTGATACATTTGCTCAAGCACTCAGCTGGATTCTCACTCACATAATGTATTGCCGGGACGTCATTCATTATCTGGACGATTTTCTCCTTATAGAAGATGCGAGGCAGGCTGCTGTAGATTTGGATAAATTAAATTAGGGATGTCCATCACTTTTTTAGGTATTATCCTGGATACTCAGGTCATGCAAGGCGAGGCCTTGCATGGCCTGGAAGCCAGGCTGCCGGCTGACAAACTAGAAAGGATCAGAGAGGGAATTCATGCTTTCATAATATCACAGGCAAGTTCCAGGGTAGAGTTGCAGTCTTTACTTGGAATGCTGAATTTTGCCATGAGGATCATTCCGCAGGGAAGATCTTTCATTTCTCGTTTGTTGGCCTTGTTACCAGCGGCCCTGATTCTCCGATCAAGTTGGATGCTATGGCTGTATCCGATTTACCGATGTGGGAGGAGTTCCTGAGAAATTGGAATGGGATAGCTATGTTCATTTCAGAAAGATCAAGTTCTTCCCCTCAGGTCTGGTCAGATGCAGTGGCCTCCAAGAGCTATGCGTCAATTTTTGGCCCTCATTGGATAGCAGGGCCATGGCCGGATGAGATTCTGGCCATACCAAGGTTTGCGGAAACTTCAGCTTTGTTTGAAGTGTATCCTATTGTGGCGGCAGCACAGGTTTGGGGTCATCACTGGGTCGGGAAGACAGTGATTTTTTGCACAGACAACCAGGCAATTTCAGAGATAGTGAACAAGGGCAGATCCAGATCCTTCCTGATCATGTCTTTCATATGCAGGTTGACATGGTTGTCCCTTCAGTTTCATTTCCACATTCAGTGCAGGTTTATAAGTGGTGCAGACAATACAGCAGGCGATGCGCTATCTAGGTTTAACTATCCATTTTTCTTTCAGCGGGTCCCCGATGCCGATATCTGTGCAACACCATCTTCGCAATTCACTACTCTTCGGATGGACTAGATACCCACTTGGTTGATGCAGCCCATTTGATAAACCAGTCCCTTTCAGTCAACACCCGCAAAGCCTATGATACGGCTTGGAGAACTTTCCAGGCGTTCCAAGAAAAGTATCCTGGGAGAGATAGTTGGGACATTAATTTCCTACTTGCTTTCGTTGCTTTTTGTCGCTCTCAACTCAAATTGACCTACAGCACCATCAAGACTTATTTGGCTGGGGTTCAGCATTTTTTGTCCTTACAGGATCCCAACAGACCATCCCTTTTCGCTGCCCATCCTATAAAAGCCATTCTGAGGGGAATTCAGAAAAATAACCCACCGGTTAGGGCTAGCAGACTGCCTATTACGGGCCAGATATTCCGAGGCTTGTCGGACATGCTTACGGGGTCTCCTTTCAGGTGGTTACAAAGTATGGTGCTTAACCACTTCCTTACTGGGCACTTAAACCCCCCTCCTGCCCAGACCAATTTTCAGGTTTCAGTGCTGTCGCATTTTGAATGACGATTGCGCGGTCGTGCGGCGTTGTACCCAAATAAAATTGATGTCCTTTTTTCCCCACAAATAGAGCTTTCTTTTGGTGGTACTTGATCACCTCTGCGGTTTTTATTTTTTGCGCTATAAACAAAACCAAGAGCGACAATTTTGAAAAAAGAACAATATTTTTTACTTTTTGCTCTAATAAATATCCAAAAATAAAAAATAAAAAATAAATTATTCATTGGGTTTGGCCGATTTATATTCTTCTACATATTTTTGGTAAAAAAAAATCGCAATCGGCGTTTATTGATTGGTTTGCGCAAAAGTTATTGCGTCTACAAACTATGGACATTGATTTATGGCGTTTTTATTATTATTTATTTTTTTACTGGTAATGGCGGCGATCTGCGATTTTTATCGGGACTTTGATATTGGGGCGGACATGTCGGTCATTTTTGACACTTTTTTGGGACCAATGACATTTATTCAGCGATCAGAAATTTAAATGTCCACTGATTACTGTATAAATGTCATTGGCAGTGAAGGGGTTAACCTGCAGGGGGCAGTGAAGGGGTTAACAATGTTCCCTGGGCGTGTTCTAACTGTGGGGGGGATGGGCTGGTCGGGACATAACAGATCTAACTGATCCCAGTGACAGGGATCAGTAGATCTGTTTGTCCCCTGTCACAGAACGGGGAACCGCCGTGTTTACATCGGCGGTTCCCCGTTCTACAGCTCTGTAAGGCGATCGCGGGTCAGGAGCTGACATCGAGTCCGCCCGACCCGCGGGCACGCCCACGCCGCCCAGTGCGCGCAGGGGGCGTGTAAAGGGGCGGACGTCCATGGACATCCACCCGGATTTTCAGATCCGCGCTGTAGACGTCTTTCGTCTATAGCGCGGATCTCTACAGGTTAAAGCAGCAATATATCTGGTGTTTTACAGTTTCCTGGTCTGGAACCAAATCACATTTTCTCACAATTAATCAGTTGGTGAGGCACTCAGATTATTTTAAACTTCACTTGGTAACATGCAAAATGCAGCAAACGGGATCTGGGACGGATATCCGATTCTTCAAAACAGGGAATGCTTGGTGCCCGGTCACCACTTTAGATCAGCTCATGTCAATGCTAGAGGACAAACCCGAGGATAGTCCGCTATTGCCGTTCACTCTCACTCCTTTGTCTACATCAGTGTTTGTTAAACACTGTCGGACTCTGTTATCTAACCTGGGGTTAAATCCTAAAGCATATTCAGGGAATTCGTTCAGGACAGGCACTGCTTCTGCAGCTTCTCGGCAAGGGGTGCCGGGTCATGTCATTAAAAGATTAGGGAGATGGAGTTCATCTTATTCTAATAGATATATTCTGGATCCCAAAGTGGAGATGACTCGGGCTTTCATGCATGTGGTCGACTAATATGACATGTTGGAACAATAAATCTGTTAAAGGAATTTCATGCTACTGTGGTTATTTTTGTCCACTTTTAAGCGTACCGACCACGTGATTACGGCACACTTCAAATCACTTGCTCATCCGGGTATTGGGTATCTCCTTGCATACGTGTCTCATAGAGACTCTGAGTACAAATGAGAAGGCTGACTGGAGGTCAGCCTGAGTTTGTGGGAGGAGTTGGGTGGCATTTAAGCCGGCCCCTCTCTCCCCTCTTCACGGCGCAGGGATTTCGTTCCCCAACCGCCCTCCCTTTTTATATGCATTTCTCTTCATCAGGTTACTATCATGTGTATGCCCACTTTTAGGCATACCGACCAAGTGATTACGGCACACATTCAAATCACTTGCTCATCCGGGTAGTGGGTATCTCCTTGTATACGTGTCTCATAGAGACTCTGAGTACAAACGAAAAAATTCTGAATAATACTGAGAAAAAACATCAATTACAGCCTCACTGTGCCATCAATTGCAGCCCCTGTGCCCATCAAATGCAGCCAGTGTGCCCATCAAATGCAGCCAGTGTGCCCATCAAATACAGCCCCTGTGCCCATCAAATGCAGCCAGTGTGCCCATCAAATGCAGCCAGTGTGCCCATCAAATGCAGCCAGTGTGCCCATCAAATACAGCCCCTGTGCCCATCAAATGCAGCCAGTGTGCCCATCAAATACAGCCAGTGTGCCCATCAAATGCAGCCAGTGTGCCCATCAAATGCAGCCAGTGTTAGCCATGAAATGCAGCCAGTGTGCCATCAAATGCAGCCAGTATCCTCCCCGCCTGCCCGCTGTCTGACCGGCAAGTGCCGATCAGACAGTGGCTCCTGTATCCTCCATGCGTCTCTTCTTTCTGCCTGCTAGGCATCCAATAGGATCACCTGACCTTTCAGCCAATGAGGAAATGGGTAACATGCCAGCGCTTTCCGATTGGTTGAGGCGATTTAGTGTTAGAAAAGCAAATGTTCATTTGCTTTTGTAACACATGTCAGTGGGCTTGCGGCGCCATGCTCTGCGCCACAAGCCATTCTATTTTGAAGCCTGTTAGAGCCTGTGGCTCCAATCAGGTGCTTCAAATAACACTGACGTTTCTGTAATTCATGTGGCTGGCATCTGGAGGGGCCGGCCGCATGAATAGGAGGTGGCGGCAACGGCCATGGATAGATTCGTGCTATGCATGAATCTATCCATTAGCATAGAAGGGGTGAGTGGGTGGCTCCCATGCACCCTTAATGGACAGGCCGCCCCTGATCCTCTCCCTTCGGAGACTGGGCTGCAGGGCACTATTCCAACATGATAACGACCCCAAACACACCTCCAAGAGACCACTGCCTTGCTAAAGAAGCTGAGGGTAAAGGTGATGGACTGGCCAAGCATCTCTCCAGACCTAAACCCTATTGAGCATCTGTGGGGCATCCTCAAACAGAAGGTGGAGGAGCGAAGGTCTCCAACATCCACCAGCTCAGTGATGTCGTCATGGAGGAGTGGAAGAGGACTCCAGTGGCAACCTGGTGAACTCCATGCCCAAGAGGGTTAAGGCAGTGCTGGGAAATAATGGTGGCCACACAAAATATTGACACTTTGGGCTCAATTTGGAAATTTTCACTTAGGGGTGTACTCACTTTTGTTGCCAGCGGTTTAGACATTAATGTTGTGTAGAGGGGGTGGCAAATTTACACTGTTATACAAGCTGTACACTCACTAATTTACATTGTAGCAAAGTGTCATATCTTCAGCATTGTCACATGAAAAGATTTAATAAAATATTTACAAAAATGTGAGGGGTGCACTCATTTTTGTGAGATACTATATATATATATATATATATATATATATATATATATATATATATATATATACACTGTATATCATTTTTTTTTCTATAAACATATACTTGAACTTCCGTGGAAACCCTATGAAAATAGATATTTTTACTGTAACAGTGTAAAAAAAATGTCGCAGGCAGATTTTGGCCATCTTGGAACTGATTTCCTGTATTAGCCTGTCTCAGGGGTCTTCTGAGTTCTACCATGCAGAAAGAAAACAATAGCAGGACTGTTAAATAAAAGCATCTGCTTGTAACATTTACTGGCCAACCTAAGATAGAATGGCATGCTTATATTTGATCACATGTATCAATATGGGAGTTCATAAGCTCTTTGCTTCTATAAAATCCACGGTCAACTGATAATGGTTTATTTTGTGTATAACATTATTGTATAAGACTTCAGTATGCTGTAGCGTGTGAATTAAATATGTTATGGAATGCACATCAATAGCACTACTGTTGTCTCTTTGATTAAAAATATGGGGATATGGTGGGATACTGACTTGTTAGGATGCATTTTAGAAATATTTTAGAGCAATAACAATGAGGAACTATCAATAAAAGGATTCATATTATTCCATAGTTGTTCTGCATATCTGGTGTGAGGACAGCATAATCATCAGTTCAAAGATATGACTATGTTGCAACCAGTGCTTCTGTTTTTTTCCAGCAGGGAACCTTTGTACTTGTTCCTGTGCCTGTGGGTGATTACCATACATTAAGACAATCCTTAACCACTTCAGCCCCGGAAGGATTTCCAGCTTTAGGACCGGAGCCCTTTTTGCGATTCGGCGCTGCGTCGCTTTAACTGACAATTGCGCGGTCGTGCGGCGTTGTACCCAAACGAAATTTGCGTCCTTTTTTTCCCACAAATAGAGCTTTCTTTTGGTGGTATTTGATCACCTCTGCGTCATTTCTGATCGCCGCTATAAACAAAAGAACAGCGACAATTTTGCAAAAAAACCCAAATTTCTTACTTTTTGCTAAAATACAAATCCAAAAAAAAAATATAAAAAAACATTTTTTTTCACCGTTTTTGGCTGATTTATATTCTTCCTCATATTTGCGATAAAAAAAATTGCAATCGGCGTTTATTGATTGGTTTGCGCAAAAGTGGTCGCGTTTACGGATGATGAGAATTCATTTTTGGGGTTTTTATTTTTTTTTTATTTTTTACTAGTAATGGCGGCGATCTGCGATTTTTAGCGGTACTGCGATATTTCAGCGGACATGTCGGATCATTTTGACACTTTTTTGGGACCATTGGCATTTATACAGCGATCAGTGCTATAAAAATGCACTGATTACTGTGTAAATGCCATTGGCAGTGAAGGGGTTAACCTGCAGGGGGCGCGCTAAGGGTTAAGTATGTTCCCTGGGCGTGTTCTAACTGTATGGGGGCTTGCCTAGCTGGGGAAGGGAAGTGGTCACAGCCTTCACGTACAGGAAGGCTGTGATCACAGCCCTTCCCCCTCACACAGAGCGGATGTCCATGTTTACTTACACTGACCTCCGCTCCTTCACTCCGGGGGGGGGGCATCGCGGGTGGCCGGCGGCAATCGAAGCCGCCGCACCCGCTCCCTGGCCCCCCCGAACACAGTGAGCGCGCGCGCTCACAGTGGCTCTGTATCGCGGCCGCCGTCGTATGACGGCGTTTTGCATTACAGAGCCACTTTGTCGCCGTCAATTGCCGATCAGCGGTCAGCAAGCGGTTAAAGAATAGGAATATTGTATGATGGGCTTGATATTCCTCGACTGGGATCTGATACATCCTCTTAGGGTCCTTTCACACAGGCGTTCCGCTCGGCAGACTCTGATTTGCTCAGCAGAGGATCGATTCGCTGATCCCTGCTGAGCAGGCCGATGACAGAACTATCTCCGCTCACTGTGTCTCCTATCAGAGCCCCGCTCTCCTCTATGGGAGATAGGTTAAAAATGGACTTCCTGTGCGTTTTCATCCGATCCACCAGACGGATGGAAAATAGGGTCACCAGCCGTCTTGATTTCATGGACAGGATCGGATAGCAGCGGGTGTTAGCGGACACAGCACCATTGACACCTGCTGCCCCAAAGAAGTGAATGGAGTGTCTGATCAGGTCCACCTGATAAACTGGCAGGCGGACCTGATCGGAGAGCCCACGTGAAGGAGGCCTTAGGGTCCTTTCACACAAGCTTTCCACCTGGTGATCCCTGCTGAACAGGCGAATGACAGGTCCATCTCCACTCATTGTTTGGAGACGGACCAGTCAGAACCCCGCTGTTCTCTATGGGAGTTCGGATGAAAACTGACCGCCTGTGCGTTTTCATCTGATCCTATCTGATTCTCCAGATGGATGGAAAATAGGGTTTCCATCCATCTGGATTTCATGGACAGGATCGGATCGGATAGCAGCAGGTGTCAGCAGATATGTCACCGCTGACATCTGCCGCTCCATAGAAGTGATTGGAGCATCCAAACAGGTCCGCCTGAAAAATTGACAGGTGGACCTGATCGGGGTGCCCATGTGAAAGGGTGATATTATTGGCTTCACCATGTGGTGATCATGCCAGTAGCTGGCCCCTTTCACACATACAGTCCATTTTTCATCCATCTGTTGACGGATGAAAAGGGACATCAATGCATCTGCATCTCTATGGAAAAATGATGATCATCCATTAACATCAGGTTACATCTGCATCCATCAACATCAGTTTTTTTAAACAAATCAACGCTCTATTTTTCTTCCATTAAAAAAAGGATCGGACGAAAAATGGATGTAAACTGACAAACGGTCCATTTTTCTATTTGCTTTTACATTGATAGTGGATATAAATAAACTGGTGAAAAATGAATGAGCAGCTTATGAAAAATCAATTAAAACCTGTTAAAAATCTGATGAAAAACTGATAAAATTAAAAACCTGATGAAAATCTGATAAAAACCTGATGAAAAACTGATGAAAATCTGATAAAACCCTGATGAAAAACTGCTGAAAACCTGATGAAAGCCTGATAAAAACCTGATGAAAAACTGATGAAAATCTGATAAAACCCTGATGAAAAACTGCTGAAAACCTGATGAAAGCCTGATAAAAACCTGATGAAAAACTGATAAAAACCTGATGAAAAACTGATGAACAGTCCGTATGTGTGAAAGGGCCTTTAGGCATTAAACCATACCCAAAAATGCCCTGTTTAATTTTCTTTTTTGCATAAAGTGAACTTCTAAGCAAAAATATTTTGTCTTTGGATGGAGTGAGGAAGAGTTTAGGCAGGCCATACACGGTCGAATTCCGAACAAATTTTCTTTTCAAAATCAGAAATTTGGTGCGTTTTTTGATCCGATTGTGCCACCATTGATTTTTGAAATTTGGTCAACCAAGCCTTCAATTTCACCTCATGTTGCTACAGAAAAGAATTTTTGTGGCTGGGAATCTTCTTTTCTTTCCGGGAATTTTCTTTTCTTACACTCATGTGCATTCTTTTTCTATTACATTTCTTGCATGATTCTCCTATCATTGATTAGAAAATCATTTATTTATCTAAAAAATTCCAACATGCCCGATTACTCAAATTCAATTGCCGCACGAAAATCGGCTGTTGCTACAGCCCACTAATGGTGCAAAATTTGAACGAAAATTCTTAGAAGTGATTTTCGAAAGAACATTCTTTCAAAATTCGACCGTGTGGCCTGCCTTAGACCCACTGTCAAGTTTTATATTGTTGTCTGTGACCCCATCAGGACGATTCCCCAATCTATTTGTACTGATGATCATTGTCACCAAGAAAAAAAGTGAAGGGAAAGCCAAAGTTTTAGCAGTGTCCCCAGGACTCCCCTCACATTGGAAGTTCTACTGTACTGTCTGCTTGAATATTGTGTTCAGTAGGTAGTCACCTATGGGATGTTCATGGCAATTGCAGTTTATTCTTTTCAGAAACAGGATAGAAGAAGTTTCACCACTGAAGGCCTCCTTTCTCCCTTTAATACACATATGCTTGTAAGTTCATTCATTGTTTGTTAAAGTCCTATGTACAGTATATACTGTATATATTGCATTACAATGTATTTACTGTGATCTATAGGTAGCTGTTTGCAAGAAATATGTTCATTGTATGCACTTGTAAGCAGAGGGGCCGCTCCATAAGCGCCCAGCCCCTAATCTACATGCGGGGTGCCGGACACATGGATTCTAATGGTTTTTTTTTTTTGAAGCACATGATTAGAGCCTGTGGCTCTAATTGGCTTCAAAAAAGGTTGGACCCTGAACCTGCCCACTGTGACAATAGTGAATTAATATTTGCTATTGCCCTCCTGCTTCTCCTCCCAGCCAATCAGGAAGCGGGAGGAGCGTGATTGGCTGAGAGGAGAAGCAATTGTATTGGCTGGTAGCGGGGGCAGGTGGATGTACAGGGAGATTCCGGAAGATGGTCTGCGTCTGTCATCTGCTCTGCATAGGCGTCAGGAGCCAGACCGCATAAATACCACCCAACAGGAAGGGGGGGGGTTGGGTGGCCTGTGTGCCACCCCCTGGAGGAATATCAGGTGGTTTGTTTGACTCCCCCTCCCCCTGGAGCACCAGCCGCCACTGCTTGTTAGAGATATACTGTATATAAAAGCATATTGTAATTGTCTATGTGGTTGCGGTTTTACAGAACTATTCACAGAAGTAAATTCTGTTTTGGAATGAAACGACACTGCTTCTTAGCTAGCTGTTGGCTAATTGTTAGTAGGACAGCATATCCATACCTCCCAGCGGTCCCGGATTGGCCGGGACTTTCCCACATTTCAATCTTTGTCCCGCGGTCCCGGTATACGGGGACGTTGTCCCGCATTACTCCATTGCTGACAGCCTAACAGGACATGCAGCAGTGTGAACATCCATCCAGTACAGCCAGGGATTGGTGGGCAAGCTGGGGGTGTATGGCCGCAATGAGAGTGAGAGTGAGTGCAGCTGCCAAATCAAAACTCTGATGTTGGAGAGGGGTGGGGCCGATATGTGGGGCTCCGCCCCTTTGTCCAGTGCATAAAAAAACAACCAGAGTTTTTACATTGCTGGCTGGGGAAGAAGGTGGCAGGGCAAATTGTAACTACTGTATGTGCACCCACACAGGATTATTATACACCTCTGTGGCTGCGCATACAGTAGTTACCAGGGTTAGACAGATAGTATGCATTGAAAAATTGTTTCTCTATCTTATCTTCTTAACATTTGGTAGTCATATCCCAAAAAATTCTAAGAAGTATCTTTTTTTTATCTCATGGATGAAATGTGAGAAATAACATATATATCATACAGTCATTACATAAACACATACCCCATACACTGCATATATCCTTTGAGGAAAATATGCTTATAAAATAGTTTACCATTTGCCAATAAAAAAAAAAAATGTCCCCTGATTTCATTTTAAAAATCTGGTCACCTTGCTTCAACTCCTCACCAGTATTAATTTTGACATCAAATTTAGTTTCAGTTATAGTCTTTTGAATAAAATGCCATTTTACTTTTAGTCGTATTTTAGTCTTTTGACTAAAATACCATTTTAGTTTTAGTCGTATTTTAGTCATCTGAATTGTTTTCATTTTAGTCGTAATTTAGTCGACTAAAACCTCCAGTACATTTTAGTAGACTAAAACCTCCATTTTAGTCATCTGAAAATCAAATGGGCTTAGTTAAATTTTAATGCATTATTTAAGCATTTCTTTAGAGTTGCCAAACTCATTATATACTCCTGGAGTAAAAATCTAATAGCATTATTATTTATGGTATTACGTTTTGAACGAGCACCACAGACACAGATTTAGCCATTGTGATATATAACGTCTTTATAAATAAAACCAAGTTTCATAAATAAACAAATATATTAATTTTTGACAAGCAGAAGTACAAAAAAAAATATATAAAAAAAATGTAAACTCTATTGGCTGTAATGCCATTGCACTAATTACCTGAATATATTAAATATTAAAAAAAAGAAAAAGCCTTTTTCTTATGTTTTATTCTTTTAGCAGCTTGGTAGATGGCCCCTACATATACATATGTGTGCAGCATTAATTTTGACGTCAAATTTCAATTTCGTTTTAGTCATAGTCTTTTGACTAAAATGCCATTTTAGTTTTAGTCCTATTTTAGTCTTTTGACTAAAATGCCATTTTCGTTTTAGTCCTATTTTAGTCACCTTAATTGTTTTTGTTTTAGTCGTATTTATTTGACTAAAATGGTATTAATTTAGTAGACGAAAATATTTTAGTCAACAAAATTAACACTGCTCTTCACTTGGCATCTAGGAGAGAGAGGGTGGTGGTTCCAGCATACAAACGTTGTCACTTTGCCTATAAATCCAAACAAATTGGGCAAAAAAGATATTTATATTATAAACAAATAAAGATATATTTTATATACCAGGACTGAAACATGTTTCAAATATGACACTTCTTTTTCACCATAATACTATAATAATACTTAGATTTTCTTACCTGTTTGATGGCAAGCAACAGTTTTCCATAGCAGTATACAATGACGAAGAAAGGCAATGCCAAGCAGAATACGAACAAGCACACAATGTAAGATGTGTTTGTGGCATCACGGGAGTGCCAGTTCACTGAGCACGTGGTACCTGGTCCTTCTGGGCCATAGTTGCTCCACCCAAAAAGTGGCGGTAGAGTCCAAAAAAGGGAGTATACCCAAGAAACTAAAATTCCCAACCAAGCTTTCCTATAGTTTGTCACGTCCGCTTCTGTGCTCCTGAGCATGGTGCAATAACGCTCATAAGACAGTACAGCCAGAGAAACCAGAGATACTGTTCCTAAAAAATAAAAGTGGAGGAAACCATCATATTAAAAGGTGCGTACCATTTTTGTGTTTCTATTTCATAATTATGTATATAAGCTTGAAGGGGTTGTAAACCCTGATGGTTTTTAATCTTAATGCATATGCATTAAGGTAAAAAACCTTTTGTGCTGCAGCAGCCCCCAGAGTCCCCCTTTTTCTTACCTGAATCCGATCATTCCAGCAACAGGGATGAGCCCAGCAGCTTCAGCTGCTGTCTCGGGTCCTCATCGGATAGATTGATAGCAACAGGAGCCATTGGCTCCCGCTGCTGTCAATCAAATTGAGTGACACCGGAGCCGGGGAGCAGGGCTGAGTACTGCTGTCTATTTTAAGAGACGCAGCAGCAGGACTTGGGAGCATGCCCACACAAGTGCCCCCATGGAAAACGGCTCTCCGGGGTGACACTCGAGAAGAGGTGGAGCCAGGAGCTCCACCAGGGGACCCCAGAAAAGGAGGATTGGGGCTGCTCTGTGCAAAACCCTTGCACAGGGCAGTTAAGTATGACATGTTTGTTATTTAACCACTTCAGCCCCGGAAGGATTTCCCTCTTTAGGACCAGAGCACTTTTTGCGATTTGGCACTGCGTCGCTTTAACTGACAATTGCGCGGTCATGCGACATTGTACCCAAACAAAATTTGCGTCCTTTTTTCCCCACAAATAGAGTTTCTTTTGGTGGTATTTGATCACCTCTGCGTCATTTCTGATCACTGCTATAAACAAAAAAATTGAGAATTTTGCAAAAAAAAAAACCCCACCAATATTTCTTTGCTAAAATACATATCCAAAAAAAAAAAAGAAAAAAACTATTTTTTCATCGGTTTTGGCTGATTTATATTCTTCCTCATATTTGTGGTAAAAAAGCTCAATCGGCGTATAGTGACTGGTTTGCACAAAAGTTGCCGCGCTTACGAATGATAAGAATTAAGCTGCGATTTTTAGCGGGGCTGTAATATTGTGGCGGACCATTTCAATATTTTTTGGGACCATTGGCAGTTATACAGCGATCAGTGCTATGAAAATGCACTGATTACTGTATAAATGTCACTGGCAGGGAAGGGGGTTAACTGTGTTCCCTATGTGTGTTACTAACTGTGTGGGGGGCTGGGCTGAGTGGGGGAGGAGAGTGATTGTGTCTCACATTCCTTCCCCCCCCGTCAGAATGGAGATCCGTGTGTTTACATACATGGACCTCCGTTCTGTCACTGCAGGGGAGCGATCGCGGGTAGCCGGTGGACATCGAGTCCACCCTACCCACTCCCTGGCTCCCCCCGGAATACAGTGAGCATGCGAGCGCACCTCCGGTGGTGTCCGCACGCTCACGATCCGCGATCTCACAACCGCCGCCATGTGACGGAAGTTTGCGATATCGAAGCCACCGTCAGACGACGACGGGCGGTCGGCAAGTGGTTAACAAAAAAAAAAATATGAAGCTTTGCAATCACACCACTTGCTTAATGGGCACTTAAACCCCCCTCCTGCCCAGACCAATTATTGGCTTTCAGCGCTGTCGCATTTTGAATGACAATTGCGCGGTCGTGCGACGTTGTACCCAAACAAAGTTTTTATCATTTTTTTTCCCACAAATAGAGCTTTCTTTTGGTGGTATTTGATCACCTCTGCGTCATTTCTGATTGCCGCTATAAATAAAAAAAAGAGTGACAATTTTGCAAAAAAAAACAATATTTCTTACTTTTTGCTATAATACATATCCAAGAAAAAAAAATTTAAAAAAATTATTCATCGGGTTTGGCCAATATATATTCTTCTACATACTTTTGGTAAAAAAAATTGCAATCGGCGTATATTGATTATTTTGCGCAAAAGTTATCGCGTCCACAAACTATGGGAATTGATTTGTGGCGTTTTTATTATTTCTTTTTTTTTCCTAGTAATGGCAGCGATCTGCGATTTTTATCGGGACTGCGATATTGCAGCGGACATGTCGGACATTTTTGACACTTTTTGGAACCAATGACATTTATACAGCGATCAGAAATTGAAATATCCACTGATAACTGTATAAATGTCATTGGCAGTGAAGGGGTTAACACTAAGGGGGCAGTGAAGGGGTTAACTGTGTTCCCGCATTGTGTTCTAACTGTGTGGGGGATGGGCTGGCTGGGACATAACAGATCTCACTGATCCCAGTGACAGGGATCAGTAGATCTGCCATGCCCCCCTTCACAGAACGGAGAACCGCCGTGTGTACAACGGCGGTTCCCCGTTCTGCAGCTCTGTCAGGCGATCGCGGGTCACAAGCGGACATCGAGTCCGCCCGACCCGCGGGCATGCCCATGCCACCGCCGCCTGTGTGTGCGCGCCAGGAGCGTGCACAGGGGACGATGTCCATGGACGTCGTTCCGGAAATTCAGATCCGCGCTGGAGCAGTACTTTGGCAATAGCGCAGATCTGAAGGAGTTAAGGTGTATAACTAAAGGCAAAACTTCTTTTAATTTGGATAGACTGGAGAGGGATTAGAATGTTTTTCAGTTTTTAATGCTGTCTGTGCCCCCGTTAAAGCGTTTGTTAACCCAGAAAAAAAAACAAAATGCTGCTCCTGTCTTTTTAATCTGCAATTAGCAGCATGGTCTTTTTCTTTTTAAAATATCCCTCTGTATCCCCTAAAATATCTGTTTGATAATGCCAGGTCATGACTTCCTCCCTGAGTGCTGACTCCCCTTGTATATAGCTTATGCTGAGAGCTCGTAGTCTATGCAGGCTTCCCAGCACTCCCAGCTCTCCTATCTCCTGTGTGCCTGTCTTCAACTCCCCCCTCCTCCTCCTCCTCCCCCTCCTCCCCCTCCCTCTCGTAGCTTCTCCTATCTGCTCTCATAATTAACTCTAAAAGCTCAGAAGCTTAGAAGAATAAGTTCTCTGTGTCAGTGTTCTATCAGAAATATTCTTATCTATATAGATAACTCAGCACGGCTCTCTCTCTCCAGCTGACATCAGCAGCAGTGCTCAGCCCCTCCCTCAGGACTTCTGAGCTAAGAGAGAAAAGCACAAAAATGACAACTGATCATAGTAAGAACGCGCGTTATCTATACAGAGAAGTACATACAGTATCTCACAAAAGTGAGTACACCCCTCACATTTTTGTAAATATTTTATTATATCTTTTCATGTGACAACACTGAAGAAATGACACTTTGCTACAATGTGAAGTAGTGAGTGTACAGCTTGTATAACAGTGTAAATTTGCTGTCCCCTCAAAATAACTCAACACACAGCCATTGATGTCTAAACCTCTGGCAACAAAAGTGAGTACACCCCTAAATGAAAACATCCAAATTGGGCCCAATTAGCCATTTTCCCTCCCTGGCGTCATGTGACTCGTTAGGGGAGCAGGTGTGTTAAATTTGGTGTTATTGCTCTCACTCTCTCATACTGGTCACAATAAGTTCAACATGGCACCTCATGGCAAAGAACTCTCTGAGGATCTGAGAAAAAGAATTGTTGCTCTACATAAAGATGGCCTAGGCTATAAGAAGATTGCCAAGACCCTGAAAATAAGCTGCAGCACGGTGGCCAAGACTATACAGCGGTTTAACAGGTCACGTTCCACTCAGAACGAACCTCGCCATGGTCAATCAAAGAATTTGAGTGCACATGCTAAGCATCATATCCAGAGGTTGTCTTTGGGAAATAGACGTATGAGTACTGCCAGCATTGCTGCAGAGGTTGAAGGGATGGGGGTTAGCCTGTCAGTGCTCAGACCATACGCCGCACACTGCATCAAATTGGTCTGCATGGCTGTTGTCCCAGAAGGAAGCCCCTTCTAAAGATGATGCACAAGAAAGCCCGCAAACAGTTTGCTGAACACAAGCAGACTAAGGGCATGGATTACTGGAACCATGTCCTGTGGTCAGATGAGACCGAGATAAACATATTAAGTTCAGATGGTGTCAAGCGTGTGTGGCGGCAACCAGGTGAGGAGTACAAAGACAAGTGTGTCTTGCTTACAGTCAAGCATGGTGGTGGGAGTGTCATGGTCTGGGGCTTCATGAGTGCTGCCGGCACTGGGGAGCTACAGTCCGTGAAGAGGTACTGTAGTGTCTCGACCATCTACAATCTCTGGAACGCGAGGAGGTGGAAGACAAACTCCTACGGGGTGTCTACGAGTTATCTCGAAGCCAGACCTTTGTACGAACCGGTCAGGAAGTGGAAATGGGAGTCGAAGAAATCGTTCCGTCACCAGTAGAACCTCTACACAAACCCCAGTACAATCTTATAACGGGACGTCGGGTCAGAGGTCTCCCCTAGTACGAGACGAAGTCATACAGTGTCATGTACAACCGTAAGTACCAAGGGAGTTACCTGACATCGAGGGGTCACGGCCGTCGTGAGTACTTCGGGGTCT
>BLSH010243128.1:779620-807973 GCA_018402905.1 Glandirana rugosa
TCCAAGCAAGACTCACCTTGCACTGGACAATTTGGCGACATATCAGAACCGGTGGCACGACGTCGAATAAAAGTCCCAGAACCGTTAACAGGTCACGTTCCACTCAGAACGAACCTCGCCATGGTCAATCAAAGAATTTGAGTGCACATGCTAAGCATCATATCCAGAGGTTGTCTTTGGGAAATAGACGTATGAGTACTGCCAGCATTGCTGCAGAGGTTGAAGGGATGGGGGTTAGCCTGTCAGTGCTCAGACCATACGCCGCACACTGCATCAAATTGGTCTGCATGGCTGTTGTCCCAGAAGGAAGCCCCTTCTAAAGATGATGCACAAGAAAGCCCGCAAACAGTTTGCTGAAGTCAAGCAGACTAAGGACATGGATTACTGGAACCATGGCCTGTGGTCTGATGAGACCAAGATCAACTTATTTGGTTCAGATGGTGTCAAGCGTGTGTGACGACAACCAGGTGAGGAGTACAAAGACAAGTGTGTCTTGCCTACAGTCAAGCATGGTGGTGGGAGTGTCATGGTCTGGGCTGCATGAGTGCTGCCAGCACTGGGGAGCTACAGTTCATTGAGGGAACCATGAATGCCAACATGTACTGTGACATATTAAAGCAGAGCATGATTCCCCTCCCTTCAGAGACTGGGGCACAGGGCACTATTCCAACATGATAACGACCCCAAACACACCTCCAAGATGACCACTGCGACTGCCTTGCTAAAGAAGCTGAGGGTAAAGGTGATGCACTGGCCAAGCATGTCTCCAGACCTAAAACCCATTGAGCATCTGTGGGACATCCTCAAATGGAAGGTGGAGGAGCGCAAGGTCTCTAACATCCACCAGCTCCGTTATGTCATCATGGAGGAGTGGAAGAGGACTCCAGTGACAACCTGTGAAGCTCTGGTGAACTCCATACCCAAGAGGGTTGAAGCAGTGCTGGAAAATAATGGTGGCCACACAAAATATTGACACTTTAGGCCCAATTTAGACATTTTCACTTAGGGGTGTACTCACTTTTGTTGCTGGCAGCTTAGACATTAATGGCTGTGTGTAAGGTTATTTTGAGGGGACAGCAAATTTACACTGTTATACAAGCTGTACACTCACTACTTTACATTGTAGAAAAGTGTAATTTCTTTAGTGTTATCTTTAGTGTTGTCACATGAAAATATATAATAAAATATTTACAAAAATGTGAGAGGTGTACTCACTTTTGTGAGATACTGTATATGTTTTAACACAGACACAGGGCAACTTCTTGTTATAATACAGAGCTGATGGGAACTTTTTATAAAGTGGCTTAACAAACACTTTAAGGAGATTCATCCTCTCTACGTGTCCTTTTTACCATTGTTGTTGAAAGTGAAAGTAAAAGGAAATACCAATTTTGGGTTGTGCCCAGAAAAGTAATAGAGTGGAAATGTTCCAATGGGGACACTCGTTCTGGTGACCTTGGGGTCCCCAAGGAATTCTCTTAACCACTTCCATACCGGGTCATAGACAAAAGACACCGGCAGGAACATCTCCTCCCTCCGGGTGGGCGTCATATGGCGTCCTCTGGTTCTTGCCGCTCCTGCGGGCCATCGGCGATCAGAGATGAGGCCCTAAATAAAGAGGATCTGTCACAGCCCATCAGAGTACCTGTCACAGACTATCAAAGTACCTGTCCTAGGCCATCTGAGTACCTGTCACCAGCAACAGAGTACCTGTCACCAGCATCAGAGTACCTGTCACCAGCATCAGAGTACCTGTCACCAGCTCATCAGAGTACTCGAGTACCTGTCACCAGCCCATCAGAGTACCCGAGTACCTATCACCAGCCCATCAGAGTACCTGAGTACCTATTTCCAGTCCATCAGAGTACCTGAGTAGCTATCTTCAGCCCATCAGAGTACCTGAGTAGCTATCTCCAGCTCATGAGAGTACCTGTCACAAGCCATCTGAGTACCTGTCACCATCCCCAGAGTACCTGTCACCAGCATCAGAGTACCTGTCACCACTCCATCAGAGTACCCGAGTACCTGTCACCAGCCCATGCCTCATAGAATATACGTTGGGGTATTTTGTTTTCAAAATAGGGTCATTTTGTGGGTGTTTCCATTGTCCTGGTGACCCAGGACCTTCAAAAGTGTGATAGGTTGTCAGGAAATGAAATGTGTAATTTATGCTCATAGAACGCTTGATGGTGCTCCCTGTATGCTGGGCCTCTCTATGTGTCCAGGCTGTGTAAAAGTCTCACACATGTGGTATTGCCATACTCAGGAGGAGTATCAGAATGTTTTTGGGGTGTCATTTTTGCTATGTACATGCTATGTATTAGAAAAATCTTATAAATTGACAACTTTGTGTAAAACAAATACGTTTTCATTTCTTTCCACGTTTTCCAAAAACTTTTGAAAAAAATGACATGTTAAAAAGACTCAATTATACCTCATAGAATATTTGTTGGGGTGTTTGCTTTCCAAAATGGGGTCATTTTGTGGGTAGTTCTATTGTCCTGGCTCTCCAGGACCTTCAAAGGTGTGATAGGTCATCAGGAAATTATAGGTGTAATTTATGCTCCTAGAACGCCTGGCGGTGCTCCCTGCATGTCGAGCCACTGTATGTGTCCGGTTGTGTAAAAGTCTCACGCATTTGGTATTGCCATACTCAGGACGAGTAGCAGAATGTATTTTGGGGTGTAATTTTTGCTATGTACATGCTATGTGTTAGAAAAATCTTATAAATTGACAAATTTGTGTAAGAAAAAATACGTTTTCCTTTTCATTTTCCAAAAAATTTGTGGAAAAAAATGAAATGTTAAAAAGACTCATAATGCCTCATAGATTTTATGTTGGGGTGTTTGCTTTCCAAAATGGGGTAATTTTGGCGGTAATTCCACTGTCCTAGTGCTCCAGGATCTTCAAAAGTGTGATAGGTAGGAATGAAATTAGATGTGTAAATTATGCTCCTAGAATGCCTGATGGTGCTCCCTGTATGTTGGGCCTCTGTATGTGGCCAGGCTGTGAAAAAGTCTCACATCTGTGGTATCGCCATACTCAGGAGGAGTAGCAGATTGTATTTTGGGTTGTAATTGGAAGTATGCTTATGCTGTGTGTGAGAAATAAATTGTTATTATGACAATTATGTGTAAAAAAAACCCAAAAAAACAAAAATTAATTTCTTCATTTCCCAAGAATTCTGGGTAAAAAACTACAACTTCAAAAAACTCACCATGCCTCTTACTAAATACATTGGACTGTCTACTTCCAAAAAGTCATTTGGGGGGTATTTGTACTGTCCTGACATTTCAGGGCCTCAAGGAATGAGATAGGCCATCAGTACATCAGTTGTGATTAATTTTCAATGATTGGCACCATAGCTTGTAGACTCTATAGCTTTTACACAGACCACATAATATTCACTAAGGCTGCTTTCATACTGTAGCCGTGGCCGTGGTCGCAGTAAAACCCCGCTAGTTTTAGCAGAGTTTCACCGGAAATATGGCTTCGCTATTTAGTCGGGAGCACAGCACTTTTAACCCCCCACAAGAGGTTAAAAGTGCCGGTACTCCGTGCTTCTGAGGTACTGTGCAGCTGCTTTGGAAATGCTTGCCATTCATTTCAATGGCAAGGGCGGTAGAGGAGCAGTATATACACCGCTCACCTCACCGCTCATCTCACCACCCCAAAGATGCTGCTTGCATGACTTTTTGTAACGTCCTGCAAGCGTACCGCCCCAGTGTGAAAGTAGCCTAATTTGGGTTATTTTTACCAAAGATATGTAGCAGTATAAATTGTGGCCCAAATTTATGAACAAATATTACTTATTTGCAACATTTTATAATAGAAAAAAAAATAGAAAAGTTTTGCTCTTTTTTTAGTTATATTGCAAAAAATAAAAAAACAGTGGTTATTAAATATCACCAAAAGAAAGCTATATTTGTGTGAAAAAAAATGATAAAAATGTTGTTTGGGTACAGTGTTGCATTCAAAGTGTGAGAGCACTGAAAACTGAAAATTGGCCTTGGAAGGAAGGGGGGTATAAGTGCCTTGTATTGAAGTGATTCATTTGCATAGATTTCCCCTCACTTCCTGTTTGGCTATGGGACAGGAAGTGAACGGAAATCTCTACATTGGGACACAAATGGCGGGACAAAAAATCTGCCAGGGGTTATAACCCTTTCCTGCTCTATCTAAATTGAAAAAATGTGCCTATAGTTCTACCTCAATCATTATTATAAACGTATCCCTTATACAGTATTTAGGGGAAGTGATACATTGAAAATATTGGTTAATATTTTGAAAACCTTTACTTTACTTATATAGGATTGTGTATGATGAATACAAGGACTAATACAATCAAAGAACAAGACTAACCTGTCTCAATAAATGCCTAAGCCTTGGTCAGGCAACAGAATTAAATTAAAAGTTGTGCAGATTTCTGCATGTCAGGGGAAACACTGCTAAATCAAGGAATCAGCTATTTAAAACTTGAAAAATGTAAAGTTCATTTGGATAAATCTTTATGTAATCACACAAAAAAATATGGAGATGTTTATAGCTTATCTGTTTTAAACACAGATGCCATAATTCAAAGTAACAGCCATAAGATTGCATTTTATATGTAAATAGAGATATTTCATAAAGCATCTTTTTGAGCAAGAACATGATATAAAGATAACAATATTCAGACATTCTTATAAAGCATTTGGGGAGGTCAAAAAAAAATGAAAGGTGTCATCACTAAAGGAACAGTCACTCACAGCGGTACAGATAGGCGACTAAAGGCACCATATGCACAAAAAGAATCGCAAATGCAAGGAATGCTATGTGTTAGTGAAAAGGTCAAAGATAAGGACAGTCAGACAGCAAACTGTATAGGTTTTGCAAGACACAGAAGAACAATACGTACAGAAGGTGTTTTACTGGCTTCAATATTGCCATGATCAATAAAGAAGTGAATGAAACACTTCTCACATATTGTATGATAGCTATAGAAGTTATATGACAAATTATACAGATCTCTAAAAGCTAAGTGGATATATATTATTTTGTGTTATTGAGGAAGATATAGATGTGGTGGCAAGTTTCATATAACAATATTTCCATCAGAATTACTGAAACCCTCCTGTTCTATAAATTCAAAGAAATCCAAAAATATAGGGGGAACAAAATAACATGCACTGCAAGTTGAAAAATATAAGCTGGCCTGGTAGTATAGTCTCAAGTAAAGCTCTATAAAGATTTTTCATGATTCTGATTAAAGGAAACCTTTCAGTCATTTTAAACTCAAACTTCAACCAGTTTTGATTTTGTGTTAGATATAGAAGGGAAGGTTAGAGTATCTGTAAGGTATTTATTGTCATTGTTTTCCCTACTGCAGAGATATTTCCCACACTTCTGACAGGACAGGACATTATGGGAAATTTCTCCAATTAGGGCACAAAAAAAAGCAGATTACCAAAATGTTATTTTTCTATCTCCACTCACAGTCATGCCCTATCAAATTCCATACCTAGATACTCCTACTCTATACGAGCTCACACGATGCCATGGAGATAGGTCAGGAAAGAACAATTATGAGTATTATTGGTAATCAGTTTTCCATTTTCCTGACATCTCCATCCATGGCATCGCACATGGGAAATAGCTACCACAGACTCGGTGGGATACAATCATTTTTAATCTTTCTTAGAAGCAGCAGACAATAGTTTTTATCCAAATTAACACATTAGTGAGACAGGAGCGTGTTTGGCAATGACTGCGTTGTCGCCTTGCAGTTTATCCCTATGAAAACTATCCATGATGCCGCCCATGATAAGGTGCTTCGAGTGTGCAGTCTCTCCTGGTGTTCACACCAGGCATAGTGCCCTCAGGGAAGCCTCTCTGCCCATATTTCTCTTTTATAGACTAGTGAACAGTTGATCTGATTTTCTAACTTTGTTCACTGAAAATAAACTTTCACAACTCCGCCTACTTTGTGTGGGTGCACTTTTCTACCTTATGGTGTGGTGAAGTTGCTGATTGACATGGAACCTGGATGGTACTTTTGGTTGGAAGTTCAGCCCTAGAGTGGAATTGACTCTTTTGGGTAGAAATTTGAAAAAGGACTCACCATTCCCCAAAGCTGATCTGTAACCTGTAACCCTGTTTACAGAGGTAATTTCAACAAGAAAAACTGCCATCAGTGTGCAATACTGCAGGATTTCAAAGACTTCAATGGTGGTCCTGCTAAGCAATCCGAAACCACTGTAAGATTCTATTTAGAACTGCTAGGTTTTCTTGGAGGTCTCAGACACAGGACAGCTCTGAAAAATGATGTCATCCACCTTTCTGTCATTACAGTGTATTGGTAAAAGATAATATGGGGGAGATCTGTACTTTCAGAGAACTGAGACTTAGTCCAATAGTTATGAATAATGGATAGTATGCTGTACTTCTTTGGCTCAGTTGCTACCACAATCCGCCTGAACTTCCCCCAGATGCAGTTATATACCTGGTATATTTCCATTGTTCTGGCTTTTAGTAAGTTGTTTACCACTTCATCTAAACAGCATTCTCTCCTGAGCCAGGCATTTACTTTTAGCCAGACTGGGCATGGGTGGATTATGGATTCTGAATACTGAGCTTGCACAAGAGAGAGAACCATGACCATGAGAGAACCATGTATGGGTCAGAATGATAGGTCAGTGTTCACTATCAGTGGCTCCTGAGCTAGCCTGTTCAGGAAATTGTGAATAAGGTAAACAGGAGAAAATATGTGTTACCTTAGAAATTAAACTGCACTATAGATCCCAATGCAATCAATAACCAGAAGAATCTAGTACAACTTATGATACACAATGTAAATAAGAAAATATGTGCTGCTAAAAAAAAAAAAAAAATACAGAAAATTGGTATACTGCATAACGTGTTATGCCGTACACTATGAGAAAATCATTATACATATGAATATCGGTTTATATCAATACACAAACGTGACCCTTGCAAGCTGGTCAAGGTGTGGTTAAGGTGTCCAAAGCTACTGTCTGAGTCCTGCAAAATCTTGAGATGAAATTTGTCACCTTGGTATTCTGGGGTAAGAGAAATAAATCCTTCTCTGGCTGCCCCATTTTTACACTTACATGTCAAACACCTACATCAGTAAGGACCACTTGCTGTCAAAGGCATAGCAAGAAATGGCATCAGCAAATGTGTTTCTGATCCCAGTACAAGCACCAGGTTTTGACTCAGACTGGACTATACCCATTCACGATTGAAGTCACCTCCCTCAGCAAAGTCATGCTGCAAATACCTTCCTGCTTCTTGACCTATTCTGCCGCTGTTCTGTTGTTCATTTATAGGGACTCTGATACTTCCATCCCTTAAGGGAACTGGAGGCCATATTGAAGAGAAGGACCTCCAAGGTGGTATTCTCAGAGATACTGCCTGTACCTCAAGCCACACCAGAGAGGCAACAGAAGTGGTTAATGTTGAAAAATGTAAAGTAATGCAGTTGGGGGCTAAAAATATGAACGCAAGTTACTCACTAGGGGGAGAACCTCTGGGGGAATCCAAGATGGAAAAAGATCTGGGGGTCCTAGTAGATGACAGACTCAGCAACAGCATGCAATGCCAAGCTGCAGCAAGCAAAGCCAACAGAATATTAGCATGCATACAAAAGGGTATTTACTCAAGAGATAAAACAATAATCCTGCCAACTCTAGTTCGGCCACATCTGGAGTATGCCGCCCAGCTCTGGTCACCAGACCTCAGGAAGGATGTGCTGGAGCTGGTGAGAGTCCAGAGAAGGACAACAAAATGAATAAGGGGACTGGAGGACCTCAGTTATGAGGAACGACTACAAATATTAAACTTATTTTCTCTGGAGAAGAGACGCTTGAAAGGAGATATGATAGCAATATACAAATACCTCAATGGTGGTTCTAGCATAGGCAATATACTGTCTCGGGGAGTATAAGAAGACATGTGGTCACCCAATGAAATTGGCGAAGTGGTTTAACCTTAAACTGTGTAGGGAGTTTTTCACTGTCAGGGCTGTAAGGATATGGAACTCACTTTCACAATCGGTGGTGTCAGTAGGAACTATTGATAGTTTCAAAAAACTCTTAGATGGGCATCTTAGCAAGCACATTATACAGGGATTTGGAATATGATTTTTGACATGGCCACACACACACCCACACAGGTTAAACCGGATGGACTGGGGTCTTTTTTTTTTACATTTTACCAACTATGTAACAATGTAAATATAAGAGTGTGGTCAGGTCTGCAACAATAGACCATGAGCGGCATGTAGTGGAGTAGAGTAGAAAAAAATCCCAACAGCCTATTCAGATGAGTGTCCAAGGGAGAGTAAAAGCAGGTGGCTGAGTTGCAGTTTTACTACCCTCCGACTACCTGCTTGAACACTGCCATCCAGCCCGTCATGGATATACACACGCCACAGTCACAATTCTGTGCTTCGTGGCCACAGCAAAAAAGAAACAGCATGGTACATTTGGTTATTGTGACTGCCACAAAACTCAACCATTGCAAGTGTATGGGGCTCTGATGCAACTGCCCTGCAAATGCGTGCAATGCATGTAATTGTGGCATGGTAGTGCATCATTTACAGGGTTAAAGTGGTTGTAAAGTCACTTGTGATAAAACATGTAATCCCCTCTCTTACATGAAGATATACAGTGCAGTATCTGTAGTTTTTAAAAGATTCCACAAAATACCTTATTTTACAGTGCCTCTGGGTGCTCATGTGACTTGTCGGCGCTCTCTCTCCTCAATCCAAGCACTACAGGGGGAGGGGCTGTGTTTCCCCGCTCACGTCAGTCGGGAGGAGAGCTGCAGGAGTTCACGTGAGCGTATTTTGCAGAATTTTTAAAAACTACAGATACTGCACAGTGAATAGCGGATTACATGTTTTATCACTAGGAACAATACAGTTATAGCAGTGAGAGGGGAGGGTCGGGGAGGAGATAGCTGACGCACAGACTGAGCTGACAGTCAGGGAGGGAGAAAGGAGAGCAGTGGGTTGATGGAGACACGCAAACATAGGGGGACACAGAAACAGGCAGGATCAACCAAGCATGCAAAGGGACAAATGACACAGCACAGGCACTATGTGGTTTAACATGCGCTAAAAGAACAGGATCTTTTTTTTTAGAGTTACAACCACTTTAAATCAGTTGGTGAGGAGGCAACCTAATGCTTCCTCACTGCCTGTCAAATGCTCTCTGAAAAGCAATCCATAACATTTCTAGAACTATTCCGTACACCAGTGGTTTCCAGTACACCTCCAGTATGCAGTACTGCGGGGGTCGGCAACCCGTCGATCGTGATCTACTAGTCGACTGCAGGCAGGTGACAAGTAGATTGCGATCTTGTCCCTGACTTGCCAACTCACAAGTGGCAGAGCTGCGCAGCAAAGCAGAGACGGCTAATCCTAGCCAGCAAAGGCATTTCCCACCCCGCAGCACTCCCTTTGCTTACATGTGGCTGTGGAGCGGGGGCTGCCTCTGCAGCCTATGACAACTGCAAGATAGCTTCAGGGTCTTGTGCAAACACGCTTGAGCTCCTCCCAGGGGTGTACTGTGCTTATCCCAGCTGGCCCTCCTCTTCAGTTCATCTAGGCACTTGTGGATGACCTCCCCAGCCATGTGCCTTGCTAACCCACCAGTGGTGTACCCTCCTGACCTCCCCAGTGATGTACCCTCCTGACCCCTCCCACTGCTGTACCCTCCTGACCCCCCCTTGTGTGCCCTCCTGACCCCTCGTGGTGTGTCCTTCTGACCCCCCAGTGGTGTGCCCTCCTGACCCCCAATGTTGTGCCTTCCTGACCCCCCTGTACCGTGTCCCCCTAACCCCCTTGTACCGTGTCCCACTGACACCCCAGTGGTGTGTCTTCCTGACCCCCCCTGTACCACATCATCCTGACCTCCCGTACCGTGCCCTCCTGACACCATAGTGGTGTGCCTTCCTGACCCTTCTGTACCGTGTAACCCTGACCCCCCGTACCATGCCACCCTGACCCCCCTGTACCATGCCATCCTGACCCCCCTGTACTGTGTCACCCTGATCCCCCCCCCAGTGGTGTGCCCTCCTGCCCCCCCCCCCAGTACTGTGGCCTCCTAATTCTCCTGCGCAGTGCCTTGTTGACCCTCTGCCCTGTTCAACCCTGTCCACTGCCCTACTTTTCCCTGTACACTGCTCTTCATACTACTGACCTCTGTACACTGACCTTCATGCCACTCACCTCTGTACACTGCCCTACATACCACTGACCTCTGTACACTGCCGTACACCCTGCTGACTTCTGTACACTGCCCTACATACTGCTGACCTCTGTACACTGCCCTACATACTGCTGACCTACACACTACTTACAGTGGCCAGAACTCAGAGCAGCCAGCAAGGCCTTAAACTAGTCCAGCAAGCAAGCCTCCTGTTCCAGAGGTTCTGTCTTATAGACTCCTGTATCAGACTTGTGGGGGTGGCTGAAGCTAACGTAACTACATCCAGCCTAGCCTATAGCAGAATGATGGCCGAGCGGGGGATCAGTTATCCTGACTGGGTGTCATATGACGTCCAGCAGGATAAGCAGCTCGTGTGCACCCCCTGGGGGTGCGCAGAGCGGCAATCGTTGGTGCTGTGTGTCGCTCTGAAACACTGCATCTCCAATCTCGGTAAACAGCCTATTACATAGGCTCTTTACCATGTAATCAGATGTGACCAATCACAGCTGCTCACAGCGGTAACCAGGAAGTGCCGGTAATTGGCATTCCTCAGTTTGGGCTGACAAGGCACAAGCAGAGGAGAGGCGATCAGTGGCTCTCCTGACAGGGGGGGTTTGCTCTTATAATCAGTGCATTGTTGATTATCAGCACAGCCCCCATCAGAGGTGCCCACAACAGATGCCAATCAATGCCCACCACAGATGCCAATCAGTGCCCATCAAATGCCAATCAGTGCCCATCACATATGCTAATCAGTGCCCATCAGTAATGCCTGTCAGTGCCTCCTCATCAGTGCTGCCTATCAGTTCCATCTATCAGTGCCCATCATTGCCCCCTATCAGTGTCCCTATTAGTGCCCATCGGTGCCGCACATCAGTGCTGCATACCAGTGCCGCCTATCAGTTCTGCATATTAGTGCCTCCTCATCAGTGCCACCTCATCAGTGCTGCCTCATCAGTGTCCATCGGTGCAGCTTCATCAGTGGCTGTCAGTGAAGGATAAAACATAATTATTTACAAAATTTTATAACAGAAACAAAGAAAACATTTTTTTTTTTCAAACATTTCGGTCTTTTTGAATTTGGCAAAAAATAAAAAACCCAGTGGTGATCAAATACCACCAAAAGAACTCTCTATCTGTGTGAAAAAAATGATAAAAATATCATATGGGTACAGTGTAGCATGACTGCGCAATTGTCATTCAAAGTGTGAAGCTGTAAACTGGTCTGGGCAGGAAAGGGGTAAAAACATTAAAGTGGTTAATGTAGGCTAAGCTTATAATTTTACAGTGACATTAATTTCATTACATTTTTCTAACTTTTCTCTGTGCCACCCTTATCCTTACTTTTTATTGGGGGCTTGCTAGTTAACTTCTTAAATAAAAAAATGGCACTGCACCCCAGTGATCTTTGATAACTTTCAACAGTTATAGAAAATTAAGTAGCTGCAGATTGAAATGGAAATATATGTTTTAATAACATTAAAGCGGTATTAAACCTAAAATCAAAAATGTAATATATTGCAGCTTACCAATCATTAGAAGTTGTGGCTGTATTAGATTTCTTTGTTAGGCTTTTTTTTCCTCTTTATAAGCAGTTACAGCAGTTTTTTTTCTTTGGGATAAAGGTTTTACATAAAAAAAATAGCCCCCCTGTCAGTGGCAAATGTTTTTTTTCTCAATCCTCTAACTGCTACATCTACAAAACAGCAGCACTTTTTAAAACCAACAGACTTGCTGGGCAGATCACCACATGAAAATAAAGGAAAGAAAGCTTAAAGCAGAACTTCAGGAAAAACTTTTTCCCATGTCCTGGCACTCCCACCTGTAGTTTTTCTAACAGGGTGCACTGGTGCAGGCACTTGTAGTTCAGCCCTTCTCACGGTAGTGGGTGGAGGGGGGTTTCTGTGCCGCCCATAGAGGGGGTTTCCTCCTCCCTCCTCTCCCTGCCAGCACCACCCGCCCTCTCATCAATGACAGAGCGGAGATCGAGGCTATGACAGGTCTGGTATTCCTGGTATGCCTGCTATGTGAAAACACTGATTGCTTTCTCTCCTCCTATTCCCACATTGGAACAGTGCGCTCAGTGCTGTATATCAAAATGCGGGCATAAGAGGAGAAAAAGCTATCAGTGTTTTCATATAGAAGGCATGCCAGGCATACCAGGAATTCATGGTATGCCTGGCATGCCTGCTACACCGATCGCTGTAACTTCTCTCCTCCCATCCCCACATTGTGATATACAGCGCAGAGTGCACTGTTACAATGCGGGGATAGGAAGAGAGAAAGCGATCAGTGTTTTCACATAGCAGGCATGCCAGGCGCGCCAGGAATTACTGGTATGCCTGGCATGCCTGCTATGTGAAAACACAGATTGCTGTAACTTCTCTCCTCCTATCCCTGCATTGGAACAATGCACTCTGCACTGTATATCACAATGCGAGGGTGGGGCACTGATAAGCGGCACTGGCGGGCACTGATAAACGGCACTTGTGGGCATGGATAAGCGGCACTGGTGGGCACTGATAAGCAGCACTGGTGGGCACCGATAAGCGGCACTGATGGGCACTGATGTGACTGCACTGGTGGGCACTAATAAGCGGCACTGGTGGGCACTGATAAGCGGCACTTGTGGGCACTGATAAGCGGCACTGGTGGGCGCTGATAAGCAGCACTGGTGGGCACTGATAAGCGGCACTGATGGGCACTGATGTGACTGCACTGGTGGGCACTGATAAGCGGCACTGGTGGGCACTGATAAACAGCACTGGTGTGACCGCACTGATAAGCGGCACTGGTGTGAGCGCACTGATGGGCACTGATAAGCAGCACTGAAGGGCACTAAGTGGCACCTATGGGCACTGGTGTGACTGCACTGGTGGGCACTGATGAGCAGCACTGGTGGGACTGCACTGATAAGCAACACTGGTGGGACTGCACTGATAAGTGGCACTGGTGTGACCGCACTGATGGGCACTGGTGTGACCGCACTGATGGGCACAGATACACCACACAGATTGGCACTGATGAGACCGCACTGATGGGCACTGGTGTGACTGTACTGATGGGCACTGATAAACGGCACTGGCGGATACTCAATTATAGCAGAATACAGTGTGTATAATATATCACTATGGGATGTGTGTACAGTTCAGTAATGATTATAGAAAGTAAGGACAATATGTTTATCTCCTGTTGTGTCTAGAGGGGAGAGAACACACATGCCTTGCATTTATAAGGTTGTAACTTATCATGCCCTGTTGTGTGTCACTGAGTGCAGAATGAGGGGTGTAATTTATGTAGAAGTGGGTTTGTTCACATTTACATGTACAGGCCTAGTGTACCTCCCACATTCATTGAAATATGCAAAGCATGATGGGAAATGTAGTTGGAGGATTGTGTAAAGAGAGAGAAGAAGATATGATGCAATCACTGTTCTAACAGAGCCTCCTTGGCAAAATACATGGTGCATCTTTTGAATCACAGAGCTGACTTCCTGGAAATTCAAAAATACTTTTCTCATCAATGGTAGGGAATTTCACAAATGCAATAACTGTTTAGTATTTTGTGTAGAGGGTATACTAATGGGGGGTTTTTGAAAATCCCAGAGTTTTGCTTTAAAAAAGAAAATGAATGCAGCCACCATATCTAAGGACTGGTAAGTGGAAATGCAATAAATGTTTTCTTTTGGGTTTAATACCACTTTAAATTACAAAATGGCTTATGTAGCAATTTAATATGCTATACAATTTCTAAAATGTATCAATGGTTAAAATGTAAAATCCCCATTGCATTTCAATAAGTTCTAGCCTACTCATATTAATATCTTAAAGTGATTGTAAACCTAAATTTAAAACTTGTACCTATAACAATTTCATTTTGGCTGCTCTTCAGCATGTTCTTACTAGAAACGTGTTCACTTTTGATGGCTCCCACTACCTCCAAATACAGGGTGTGCAACATCATACGCGAACCTGTATCTGGGGGGGTGGGAGAGAGCCATCTTTTCAGATGATAGATTTACTGAATTTTTACCCAGTATCCTCCTCTGGCTCTGATATATAGACAACATTTTTTCAGGGTCAGAGGAGACACTCTGGAAGTTTTTTGATGCTATATCTATCAATGAGTTCAACCTCAACTTCACCATGCAATCAGATTTCACGAGTATTCCCTTTCTGGATATCCACATCTGTTTAGACGTGGATGGTATGATAACTACTACATTGTACAGGAAACCGACAGCTGGGAATACGGTGTTACACGCCCAGAGCTTCCATCCGGAGCCTCTGGTGCGGAGTATACCGTATTCCCAGTATCTGCGACTTCGTAGAATCTGTTCTAGCGAGGAATCGTTTAGAAAAGAGGCCAATGCATTGCGTGATAGATTACTTTTTAGGGGTTACTCCCGTACTCTTCTACCCAAAGCAAGGCATACCGACAGAACAGACAGGACACAATGCGCCCGAAAACCAAAGGTATACAAGATCAGTCGGTTTGTCTCATTACTCCGTATATGAGACAACACAAAGCTATCAGGAAGATTCTTAAAGATCACTGGTACCTTTTGACAAATGACAGTATACTTAGGAAATATGTTAAGGACTTTCCTGAAATTACATTTAAACAAGCCCATTTAATTAGAAGCCAAGTGACACGTAGTCATTTCCAGGATCCCCAAAAAGTAGATAGCACTGCTCCTAATGGTACCTGGAAATGTGGGGCATGCGACTTCTGTGACTGGATCTATGAGAACCAAACCCTTTACTTACCCAATGGCAAACTGCATAGCGTTCGGCATTTTGTTGACTGCTAAACCATAGGGATTATCTACATTATGTTCTGCGAATGCGGAGCATTTTATGTGGGTAAAACCAAACGCCAATTTTGGCGGAGAATAAAAGACCACATATATTATGGAAATAAAAATATTTTATCCACGCCCATAGGTCGACATCTGGGAATTTACCATAAAAATAGTACAGAAGTAGTCCGATTTGCAGCTTTAGAGCGGGTCTTGGAGAACCCTAGAGGAGGGGAATTTGATAAGATTATCTTACAAGGTGAGACACGTTGGATTTATCTATTAAAAGCTACATAAAAACCTGGCCTCAATGAGGCACTTAGCTATAAGCCTTACCTCTAAAAAGAATTTCTCAGTTGAGCCAATGTGATGTTGTGTGTCCTTTATACATTCCCATATATTTTTCAGCCTGTCTCTATACACTCCTTTTAGGCATTGAGCTATAGGCTTATTTTCCTTTGGGGGTATTACTGATCTATTTTTCTTGACCTTCCTTATTGCCTTATATGTGAGTAAAGGATCTGTCTAAACCATATTTTCAATTGTAATTGTAATCTCAATTTGTACATGCTAAAGTTATTAGCAATATTGCCAATCATGTATTGTCATTTTGTAGTGGTGTGTGATCTGCTGCGGCTATACCACACGGGTATAGTATAGTATAGGATCTCCATCCAGTGAGGAACTATTCAAGCCCCTTTTGGATGTAGGAGCCTGTTGTTCACAATTTTTTATCTCCTTTTTTGTATTTGTCTAATGGTACTAAACATAATACATTTTATATTTTATTAAACCCCGTTGGTCTTGTGTGTGCCCATAAAGTCCATTTTCGACATGGGATTATCCCATGATATTTGTACCTATAGGTAATCCTATAATAAGGCTTACCTATAGGTACTTTGAATATCTCATAAATGTGCACCGATATTTACCCTGTACTGCTAATCTGCGCATGCGCTGTGAAATAACAGCCCTCCGTGCCGTTTCTTCACTAGCGAGTGCCATCACTGGCGGCTCCCGCGCGTATGCACGGGAGTGAGGTCACGCGTCTCCGGTCAGTCACAGAGCCGGAGTCCGCGGCCCCAGAAGGAAGAGGGGCAGACATGGATGTGGTCTCCAGCAGGGACAGCGCGGGCTTTGTTTGCAGGTAAGTGCCACATAATGGGCTAGTATGAGATGCATACTAGCCCATTATGTTTTTACTTTGTAGGGAACAAAAGAGGAAGTAAAACCCATCAGGGTTTACTTCCTCTTTAACCACTTCAGCCCCGGAAGGATTTACCCCCTTAATGACCAGAGCATTTTTTGTGATACGGCACTGCATTGCTTTAACGGACAATTGCGCGGTCGTGTGACGTTGTATCCAAACAAAATTTATGTCCTTTATTCCCACAAATAGAGCTTTCTTTTGGTGGTATTTGATCACCTCTGCGGTGTTTATCTTTTTTGCTATAAACAAAAAAAGAGCAACAATCTTAAATATCCAAAAAAACTAATTTCTTCATCAGTTTAGACTGATATGTATTTTTCTACATATTTTTGGTAAAAAAAAAAAATCATAATAAGCGTATATTGATTGGTTTGCGCAAAAGTTATAGCATCTACAAAATAAGGGATTGATTTATGGCATTTTAGTATTTTTTTTTTACTAGCAATGGCGGCGATCTGTGATTTTTAGCGGGACTGCGGCGGACAGATCAGAAACTTTTTTGGGATCAATGACATTTATACAGTGATCAGAGCTAAAAATAGCCACTGATTACTGTATAAATGTCACAGACAGAGGCATTTCTAACTGATTGGGGTAGAGCGAGAACGCTGTTCCCGATCACTGGGAACAATCTCTCTCCACTTTCCTGTCAGAACAGCGATCTGTCTGTTTACATTGACAGATCCCTGTTCTGTCTCTCTGATGAGCGATCGCTGGTAGCCAGTGGACATCGCGGGCACCGGCCACACGCAGGCCACTAGCTCTTAAAGCGGCAAACATACCATGATGGCGATTCATGCAGCCATGCCAACCTGCCGCAGTAAAACTGCGGCGGCTGGTCGGCAAGCGGTTAAAGCTTGTAAACTAAAGCCAGCTATAGATGTTTCGAATTTCAGCTGGTTCAGCAGGGACCGGCTGAGATTAGATCCATTTATAGGCAGGCTGATTGTACCCAAGTCGATCTATCAATTGGCTTGGGTACAACCAGCATGTTGAATTTTCAGCAATTATTGCCAGTGGCTATAGCCGCTAGCAATAGTCACTGTGTTCTTCCAGCAGGGACAGCTCCTCATGCCTTTCGTGGTTGCAGGAAAGAAAATTGCATCATCTATGGCCCGCTTTACTTTGTGAAGATCCGCTCTCATTTACTTTTTAGATTTCAGTAAAATGTAATCACTATGCCCTGTGAGTAGGCATTGATGTGTCACACATTTCACAGAGCCTGCCTTTTAAACCAGAGTTGCTGAGAGGTGGAGTTTCAGGAGGCAGGGTCAGTACAGGAATCACAACTTGTAGGCAGAAAGGTACCATGGTATATGTAGTCCTTAGAAAGTGAAAGTAAACAGCAAAGGGGAAACTGCAAATTATGCTGGAAATCAGGAAGTTGTGGAAATAGATGGCCAGCAGACAGGCAACAATCACAACATGAAAGGAGATTATCAAGTAAGTTTATATTGTATTGTCCAAAATAACTATTGTTTGTATTGCTATCATAATGTTGATGTTATAAAATGGAGTGTGTGCTGTGACTATAGATCTCCTTTAGGGCTTATTCACGCCATATCCAGTGACCTTCTTATTTCTGCCCTGCACTGTATCAATATACACTCGCCAGCCACTTTATTAGGTACACCTTGCTAGTACCTGGTTGGACCCCTCTTTGCATTCAGAACTGCCTTAATTTTACAAGGTTCAACAAGGTGTTGGAAATATTCCTCAGAGATGTTGGTCCATATTGACATGATAGCATCACGCAGTTGCTGCAAATTTGTTGGATGCACATCTATGATGCAAGTCTCCCGTTCCACCACATTCCATAGGTGCTTTATTGGATAGCGATCTGGTGACTGTGGAGGCTATTGGAGTGCAGTGACCTCATTGTCATGTTCAAGAAACCAATGGTGAGATTATTTGAGCTTCGTGACATGGTGCATTATCCTGCTGGAAGGAGCCATCAGAAGATGGGTACACTGTAGTCATAAAGGGATGGACATGGTCAGCAACAATACTCAGGTAGGCCGTGACATTTAAACAATGCTCAATTGGTACTAAGGGGCCCAAAGTGTGCCAAGAAAATACCTGCACGCCATTACACCACCACTACCAGCCTGAACCATTGATACAAGGCAGGATGGATCCATGCTTTCATGTTGTTTACACCAAATTCTGACTCAGTTTCCTGTTCTTAGCTGACAGGAGTGGCACCTGGAGTGGTCTTCTGCTGTTGTAACCCATTTACTTCAAGGTTCGATGTGTTGTGCATTCAGAGATGTTATCCTGCATACCTTGGTTGTAACGAGAAGTTATTTGAGTTACAGTTGCCTTTCTATCATCTCAAACTAGTTTGTCCATTCTCCTCTGACCCCTGACATCAACATGGCAATTTAGTCCAGTTGCCGCTTACTGGATGTTTTCTCTTTTTTTCTGACTATTCTCTGTAAATCCTAGAGATGGTTGTGCGTGAAAATCCCAGTAGATCAACAGTTTTTGAAATACTCAGACCAGCCTGTTTGGCACCAACAACCATGCCATGTTCAATGTCCCTTAAATCCCCTTTTTTCCCCCATTCTGATGCTTGTGTTGAACTTCAGCAAGTCATCTTCACCATGTCTAGATGCCTAATTAATTGGCTGATTAGCAATTCATGTTACCATGCAATTGAACAATTGTGACATCACACTCTACATCCACTCAGCATGGGACCCAGAAACAAGTGGAGATCACTGGAGTAGCTGTGCCTATTTCACTGATTTCCAGCCTCCAGGGGCACTGGCCAAATATAGTATATACAGTACATAGTTAAATTGATTTAAGCTGGACTCATAGAACTATGCATAAAATATCCATATTTGGAATTCCTCTTTAATCCTTCCCTGCCCACCCCGGAATCCCCTTAAAAAGATATGAACACTGGGGGTTAAGGAAAACCAGCCAATCACGTGACCACTATGATTAGCTGCCACAGCTGATCCTGCCGGCTACCAATAATTAAAAGGACCAAGAGCTGTCTTTTCACAGCTCGGTCTCTGTGCTGGGAGCATGCAATGAGCAGCACAGAATCATCGGCCGCCCAGTTATACACACTGTTCCAAATTATTATGCCAATGATATTTTTCTCATTTACCTAAATAATTGATGTAAACAACAGTCATCATATTTCTCATGTTATCAACTATTAAGAGTACAATTCAAATTTTATTCGAACAAACCTCCTAATGATAACAGTATTTTTTTCAAAATAAAAAAAAAAAAAACTTACAATGCACTGTTCCAAATTATTACGCACAGTAAGTTTCAGAAACACTTTATAGGTTGTAAAGAACTGAAAATTGTCATTTGTTGTGTTTGCAGCATATTTACTGAAATCAAAAGCTTTTAATCAAACTTTGAACAACATTTTAACTTTTTAAACATTTTAACAGGTCACGTTACATTTTAACAAAGGACCACTTATTTGATAGCAGCTTCACAAGTCTTGCATTCATTGAACTTGTGAGTTTTTGGACAGTTTCTGCTTGAATTTGTTTGCAAGATGTCAGAATAGCCTCCCAGAGCTGCTGTTTGGATGTAAACTGCCTCCCAACCTCATAGATCTTTTGCTTGAGGATGCTCCAAAGGTTCTCAATAGGATTGAGGTCAGGGGAGGCTGGAGGCCACACCATGACTTTCTCTCCTTTTATCCCCATAGCAGCCATTGATGCAGAGGTATTCTTTGCAACATGAGATGGTGCATTGTCATGCATGAAGATGATTTTATTACGGAAAGCATAGTTCTTCCTTCTGTACAAGGAAGTGGTCAGTCAGGAACTCCACATACTTTGCAGAGGTCATCTTTACACCCTCGGGGACCATAAAGGGGCCGACCAGCTCTCTTCCCATGAATCCGGCCCAAAACATGACTCCACCACCGCCTTGCTGACGTCGCAGCCTTGTTGGAACAGGGTGGCCGTCCACCAACCATCCACTACTCCATCCATCTGGACCATCCAGGGTTGCACGGCACTCATCAGTGAACAGGACTGTTTGAAAATTAGTCTTCATGTATTTTTCTGCCCAATGCAGCCATTTCTGCTTTTGAGCATTGGTTAGTGGTAGCTGAATGGAAGGTTTATGCACAGTTGCAAGACTCTGGAGGACTCTACATCTTCATGTCCGTGGGACTCCAGCAGCTTCAAATATCTGTTTGCTGCTATGTAATGGTGTTTTAGCAGCTGCTCTCTTGATCCGATGCATGGATCTGGTAGAAATCTTACTCAATGTGCCTTTATCTGCACAAACCCGTCTGTGCTCTAAATCAGCTACAAATCTCTCAATAGTGCGATGATCACGCTTAAGTTTTCGGGAAATATTTAATGTTTTCATACCTCGTCCAAGGCATTGAACTATTTGCCTCTTTTCGGCAGCAGAGAGATCCTTTTTCTTCCCCATATTGCTTGAAAATGGTGCTCTGCTTAATAATGTGGAACACCCTCCTTTAGTAGTTTTTCCTTTAATTGGGCTCACCTGGCAATCTAATTATCACAGGTGTCCGAGATTGTTTTCAGTGATCAAAAGAGCCCTGAGACACAATGCCATCCATGAGTTAAACTGAAAAACAAAATATTTCATCTTTGTGACACTGAAATAGAATTTGCGTAATAATTTGGAACAGGGTGTACATATGTGCAAAGTGTGGACATTAAACCCCTCCCTTTTGTCACCGCACATATGTATTACACAGACAGCAACCAAGATTATATTCACATGCATGTAATACTGCAATACCAGATCCCACCTGCAGATGGCATGGCATTGAAACCTAGAATAATGGGAGCAGGGGATCTCCAGACTATGGCCCTCCAGCTGTTGTGGAACTATATGTCCCATGAACAGGGATCGGCAAGGTGTCCGCTCCCAGACACCAGTGTCCGCGAGCAGTTCTTGCAGTGTCCACGGCCACCGCAGACTTTTTTTTTATAATAACTAATTCTGTGAGCAGTGACACTGCTCTCTCCTCCTGTATGTGATGTGTGTACTGTAGATCTGACTGGAGCACAGCACCGGCGTCGCCCACTCCAGAGGAGTCCTGCAGCGCTGGGAGTGATCTCTCTTTTGGTGGGAGGGACTGTGACTGCGTGCAGGTCACTGGAGAACTGGACCAGAGAACAAGCCAGGACAGGACTGGAAAGCAGCTCAAGGAGCCAGTCAAGCTGACTGACTCAGCCAGAGAACAGAGTAAGTTTATGCGGGAAGCAGGGATAGGAAGAAGGGGCTAGCCTGGGAGTCAGTGGCCGCCCCGGAGGAAGAACAGAGTCGAGGAGGAAGCAAAGGAGGAAGGTGCTGCTGGCCTGGGTACCTAGCTGACACTACTGCATATCACCTAACCTGGCACTATATACCACCTATCCTGTCACTATGTACCACGCTAACCTGGCACTATATACCACCTAACCTGGTCTATATACCACCTAACCTGGCATATATACCACCTAACCTGGCACTATATATCACCTATCCTGGCACTATATATACCACCCTAACTTGGCACTATATACCACCCTAACCTGGCACTATATACCACCTATCCTGTCACTATGTACCACGCAAACCTGTCACTATATACCACCTCACCTGGCTTATATACCACCTAACCTGGCTCTATATACCACCTAACCTGACACTATATTACCTAGACTGGCTCTATATACCACCTAACTTAGCACTATATACCACCTAATCTGGCACTATATTACCTAACCTGGCTCTATATACCACCTAACCTGGCACTATATACAACCTAACCTAGCACTTTATACCACCTAACCTGGCACTATATTACCTAACCTGGCTCTATATACCACCTAATATGGCACTATATCACCTAACCTGGCATCATATACCACCTAACTTGGTACTATATTACCTAACTTGGCACCGTATACCACAAGCAGTCTATATAAATGTTAATTTAAACTTATTTGTACTTGTAGAACTAGGCCAGTGAGTAGGCAGAGTGTTTTTTCTTGGTCAGTGCCTATCCCTGCCCATGAAGCATTGTAAAACTCTGACATTCACAGACATGCCTAGCCATGATGGAAATTGTAGTTGCTGAACAACTGGAGGGCCATAGTTTGGAAACATGCAAGTTTCCTTTCAAAGGGACCAGTTCTGACAGCAACTAATTGCACCATTGTCAGCAAGAAAGCTGAATAAAGCCTCACTTACACTGCTGCTGCTAAACGGACGTTTAGAGGCATTTGGGCAATTTTTTCAGCTGCCCCTGAACTTTCCTCTATGCTATCTTATCAGTCCATGTACACAGGGTCGTTTAAGGTCGTTTCCAGGCATTTGAGTTTAAAGGCTATTTTGGGAGCACAAAAAAATGGGTTCAGACGACAGTTCAGAGGCATTTGAAATGCTAAACAGCTTGTAAACTCCGCTAAACGCTCCTAAACTCAGTAACTCGCGTCTAGGACCATTTCGTTTACAGGCGTTTCCATTTGAAAAAAAAAAAAAAAAAGGCTCCTAGACGTGAACGCGGAAAAACAGCTGTTTTACACACTGGCTTCTAGCTGTCAGAAAAAATCTTTCAGGAGAGGTTGAAATAGCGTCCCTTGTAAATGGAGTCGTATTCTTTAACTGTCTTTCAGTTAATTGACATGTGCTACGTGTCCACCTGTCCTCATTCGTTAAGTCAGAAGGAATTATAAGGCCGAACGCTGCATCTCACAACAATGTGCTCAGCATTGTTATTTTAATAGGAATTATATTGTACCTCATTAGTATAATGGCGGGATCCAGGGAGCAAATCATAATCATAAGAACAGATCACATAGACAATGGGGACTCCTAGCTGTCTGTGTGACTCATGTACAACATTTTCTTTATATTTTTTTCTAATAAAGCAATATGAACCAGAAAAGTTCATAAAAGTCTGAGAAAAGTTTGTGATATGATCATGTCACCTGTCATCCGTCACCAATCTTCTACAGCAGGAATCAGCAGTTGTGCAGGATAATAAAGACAAGTAAGTGAATAGCGCATCTCCTGGCACTGTCAGTTCACACTCCCGTTCCTGATTACATGTGACACTTTCTCACTATCACACAGCATCCTGCTACATGGTGCATGACAATCATCCAGCTAGTGAAATTCTGTCTAACTTGTTAAACTCTGCTAATAGGTTTTTCATACTGTGAGATATGTGTGTGAATGTGATTAGCTCGCTGTATAAAAAATCCTATGTTTACGGCTTACGCACAGGGAGGATTAGGGCCGTACACCTAGGGTTGCCACCTTTTCTTCAAGCCAAACCCGAACACTTTAGTGTCGCATGGCAGTTTTTTTTTTTTTGTAGTATACACTAAGATTGTAAAAGACCTGGGGCACTGTTGAGTGCTCCAAGGAGAGTAGCAATGCGGCGTGCTATGCACGCCATGGTAAACAGTAGGTGTGTTCAAATTGCATTAACAGTGGGAGGGGCTCAACCACTTACCAATCGGAAGGTTTTCCAGCTTTAGGACCAGAGCACTTTTTGCGATTCGGCGCTGCGTCACTTTAACTGACCAATGCGCGGTCGTGCGACATTGTACCCAAACAAAATTTGCGTCCTTTTTTCCCACAAATAGAGCTTTCTTTTGGTGGTATTTGATCGCCTCTGCGTCATTTCTGATCACCGCTATAAACAAAAGAAGAGCGACCATTTTGCAAAAAACCCCAAATTTCTTACTTTTTGCTAAAATTCAAATCAAATTCAAAATTCAAAGTATGCGATGCATACTAGCACATTATGCTGATGTCTTGCAGGGTTTTTATTTATTTTGTGTAGGTTTACTACTGCTTCAATCTGATTTGGCATGCGATTTGACATGTCAAATCGCATGCCAAATCGGTGGCTATTGCTGGCAATGGCACTGTCCAAATCTTTTGGCAACTTTGAGGGCGATTTCAATAGACATCTGTACATGAACCCGCACAGATGTCTCTAAAATCGCTCCCAAAGATGGACTAACATGCGGGTTTGAAATCGTGCCAGTTCAAACCGCATCAGTGTGAACCTGGGCTCATTGCCAATCTGCCAGGGCATGTAAAAAAAAGCTGAAGGCAGAGGTCAGTAATGAATAAAGAAGGTAACCATCACTGACCCACACACAGACACAGCAGCCCCTGTGCATGTTAGTCTTGTCCATCCACACCCACCCCTTGCCCCAGGTTTACATCCTCACAGAACCACACAGGCAGCCCCTTAGTTTAGTATTTGACCATCATGCACCCCCCCCCCCCCATATTATCAGCAGAGACTCCTCATTACCTCCTCCCCTCCTGGATACATCATTGCCCTGCAGCACTCCTAAGGTAACTACTAGGTTACCAACACATGAGTCTGACAGCTGGGAAAAGAACAGGTTAATCCTTATCTGGCAGCAGTAATCCTTATGCTGCACTCCAGACCTGCACTACTCTATCAGTCTGCCGGGGCTTTGAAATTGCAGGGCAGCACAAGGATTACTTCACTTCTGCCCGAAGATCATCAAATAGTCCCAGTGGCGTAATCTTTGTACTGTGGCTCCCGGCAATTTCAAAGCTCCGGCGGACTGATATAGATGTGGGGACCGGGACTTTAGTTTAATTGTCGGGAGCCACTTAACAACTCTTATCCTCCTGCTGGCTAATAAGGATAAGGATTAACTAATTGTGTTCCTTCCTCAGCCCCGGGCTGCTGCCCAAAAAGCATTATTTATGTTCTTTCCCCTGACCCCAGTTACGACAGTCTGATCTGAATGAATCATGTGTCCGGGTTCCAGAGAGACTGAAAACCGGACACATGGTTCAAAAAGATTCATTGTTCGGTGAAATCCGGACAGGTGGCAACCCTTCGTACATCACCCAGAATTTCTGCAGCGGGTACTGTCAGGGGTTTCTGATTAGCCACAGACAGTACAAATCAATGACAGGCTGACACACTCTACAGCTGTCTGTATGTAATCGCACATGGAGCTATTATGGATGTGCTCCCCTAGATGCAGAAGTCCACATTCTGGGGTACAGCTGTCTCTAACCACAGGTAATTGTTCCATGTGTGATTACATTCAGGCTGGGTTCACACTATTGGGAATTGGATGAGGGTTCCCAGAATCCAATTCACAAGTCAGGAGATTGTGACCTGCTCTCTATAGAGCCGGTTCACACATCTCTGAAATGGCTCCGGTGCGAATTGTACAATGTCCTATATGTCTTTTTGGTCCGTTTCAGGTCTGAATTTAGCCCAAAGTCGTACGACTGTTGTATCGTGTGTACAGAGAAGTTGGTCCAACAAGTTGTACTGTGCAAAACACGCATGCTTAGAAGTTAGGAACGCCCGGAAGTGTCCGTTCGTTCCAAATTCACAAATTACATGCACCTGAAATTCCCCTTTATACGCTCGTAACACGTCACCATGTTCGGCTTGGTCGCACAATTGCTTAGTGCTTGTCAGTACGACGCGAGATACAACAGCCAACATACGATTCAGGCCGTTCGGTCGTATGATCGTCACATCGTGTGTACGAGGCTTTAATCCATAGGGTTTAATATTGAGTTGTCCCACCCTTTACAGCTATAACAGTTTCAACTCTTCTGGGAAGGCTGTCCACAAGGTTTAGGAGGGTGTCTATGGGAATGTTTGACCATTCTTCCAGAAGTGCATTTGTGAGGTCAGGCACTGATGTTGGATGAGAAGGCCTGGCTCGCAGTCTTTGCTCTAAGAGCCGGTTCACAATGCAGCGACTTGGGAGGCGACTTGTGTCACTCTAAGTCACCCCCAATTTGCTTGCCAAGTGAAAACCATAGAAGTGAATGTGAGCGGTCTAAATGTACACTACTGAAGTCGCTCCGACTTCAGAAAAGGTTCTTGTACTACTTTGAGGCGACTTCTATCCGACTTGTGCCCATAGAAATCAATGGAAGTCGCCTCCAAGTCGGATCCCCCATCTAAATGCAAGCGACTACACAGTGAAAAGAATAGAATTTATTTTAGGGCAGCCCCCTCCCTCCCTTCTCTGATTGGCCATAGCAAAGTCGCCTGGCATGAAGTCGTGTTGTAAGTTGTCTCAAGTCGCGCTATAAGTTGCCTAAAGTCGCGCTCAAGTTGCTTTCAAATCGCCTAGCAAGGTCACCCCGCAAGTCGGATCGCCCCTGTGTGAACCGGCTCTTATTCATCCCAAAGGTGTTCTATTGGGTTGAGGTCAGATCTGTGTGCAGGCCAGTCAAGTACCTCCACCCCAAACTCGCTCATCAATGTCGTTATGTACCTTGCTTTGTGCACTGGTGCACAGTCATATTGTAACAGAAAGGGGTCATCCCCAAACTGTTCCCACAAAATTGGGAGCATGAAATTGTATATAATGTCTTGATATGATGATGCTTTAGGAGTTCACCTCACTGGAACTAAGTAGCCAAGCCCAACCCCTGAAAAACAACCCCACGCCATAATTAGGGTTGCCACCTCATCCCCTTAAACCCGAACACATATGAATTACAGAGATTTTGAGGCTAATTAAATGCAAGTGAGTTTAATTACCACCTTAATCAGCCACAGAGACTGTGTAATTCATATGTGTACGGGTTTAAAGGGATGAGGTGGCAACCCTAGGGGTCAGCAGGATGCAGGACAGGGGCAAGCATGGCGTAGGACAGGGGCCAAGAGGGTGGAGGATGGGTCAGCAGGACAGTGTACAGGAGTCCTCAGGGCATAGAGGACAAATTCTCTTTTAATGGAATTGTAATAAAATATATACATTTTATGAGAATATTGTTTTGAGCCTTTAAAGTCCCTTTGAATGGAGAAATTCAACCCTTGCTAGAATTGTAATTTAGGGATGTTGGCCAATGTCAGAGAAAAATCTCAAAGCTCCCTTTCTATAAATTTTTAGATATACTGTATATACCATGGTTTGTGGACTCTATACCTTTCCGACAGACTACATAATATACCCTGATTTGGGTTATTTTCACCAGAGAAATGTAACAGAATACATTTTAACCTAAATTTATGAAGAAAGATTATTTATTTGCAATATTTTATAACAGAAACTAAAAAAAATGTGTTTTTTTCTTTTTCAAAATGTTCAGTCTTTTTTGTTTAGCAAAAAATAAAAAGCCCAATGGTGATAAAATAAAAAGCCCAATGGTGATTAAATAACACCAAAAGAAAGCTCTACTTGTGTGAAAAGAATGCTAATAATGTCTTACTAGTACAATGTTGCATGACCACACAATTGTCATTCAAAGTGTGACATTGCTGAAAATTGACCTGGGTAGGAAGGAGGTAAAAGTGCTTGGTATTGAAGTGGTTAAAAACTTTGAAAAGACAAAAAGTGACTGGTGCCCAACTTTTTTTATTATTATACAGGATTTATAGAGTGCCAACAGTTTACGCAGTGCTTCTGTTCAAGATTCCCCATTATAGCCATAGACTCAGCCCTGAGGTAAATGCTGGCTCACTCCCTGTCTCTGGAGGTGTCATTGTGCCTCTAGAGCAGTGGTTCTCAACCCTGTCCTCAAGTACCCCCAACAGGCCATGTTTTGGGATTTTCTTTTAGATAAAATAGCTGTCCAAAATACCAAGCCATTGACTCTGATTTAAAGCACCTGTGCAAGATAAAGGAAAACCTACAAACATGGCCAGTTGGGGGTACTTGAGGACAGTGTTGAGAACTAGTGTTGAGCGAACCCGGACTGTAACGTTCGGGTCCGTACCGAACTTTCGGGTGTCCGTGGCACGGACCCGGACCCGGACATTTCAAAAATCGTTCGGGTTTCAGGCCCAAGCGAGTTGTGATCAAGAGTTGTGACAGGAGTTCATGGGGGTTGACCGGTACAAACATCCAAAAGGAAATAGAACGTGTCCACGAAATTTAGTCTCAGTTACCGAACCATAAAACCTGTCGATAAAATAGATTTTCTTTTAGGGTTTTGTACCGGACAACCCCCATGAACTCCTGTCCCAACTCTTGGTGACGAGATCTCCGTGTTACTGTGGAGGTCTCTGTCCCTCACTCGGTCGTAAATGGAGTCCCGACTCAGATACCGATATTACCCCTTAGAACTTGTCTTCGTGACGCATTTGACAACCGTGAGATATTTAGGACATATTATTATTTTTTTCAACC
>BLSH010243168.1:18924-32820 GCA_018402905.1 Glandirana rugosa
CCCGCCCTGTTCGACGACAATCGACAAGTCAGGGCGGGTGGAGGACTAGAGGCACTTCTCGACGTCGAGAGGGAGAGCTGCAGCTCTTCACGGAGATCAGGAGGTGGGCGGGACTGAACAGCTAACAGCAGCTTGTCCCGCCCACCTCCCGACATCAAGCTGAGAATCTGACACCTGTCTCAGCATTCTCTGCATTCCAATGTGTTTAATCACACTTACAAAGCACAAAACGGCTCTTAGAAGCAGCACGGCTCTGTTTAATGTGAAACTACTGATCACCACAGACACTGACTCCGGTATAAGTCGAGGGGGGTCTTTTTCAGCACAAAAAATGTGCTGAAAAACTCGACTTATACACGAGTATATACGGTAGGTCAGAATATTTTTCTGATGTTTTAAATAGGAACCAAGATCTCCATGTTTTGTGGAATTGGGTGGTATTTTCTTTTTTTTATTGCTATAATTTCTTCCATCTCATTTATCTCACTTATTTTTGTTAGCCGTTCTTTAATAGATGGTGTTCGTGTTGATGGCCAGTAAAGTGGAATAAGAGCTCTAGCCGCATTGAGCATATGTCTTGTTAAGGATTGTTTGGATGCTTTATATGAGAGATTATTAATATTTAACAAACAAAAGGGTGCATCCAGTTCCTTTTTTTGTGTATGTGATATTCTTGATCAATTCAATGACTTCATTCCAGAATTTTTGAATTTTACAACAAGACCACCAAGTTATAGTTCCCACTTCTTTATGACATCTCCAGCAAATGTCCAATTCGCTTGGATGCCATCTTTTCATTTTAACAGGTTTAATATACCATTGTGTGCGTAATTTAAAGGATGTCTCCTGTGTACGTGTGCTTAAGGAACATTTATGGGTGAATACACATGCCTTCTCCCATTATTCTTCCGAAATTTGAATGTTCAGTTCGCGTTCCCATAGATATTTATATTTATCTATGGTTGTGTTATGTGGTTGAGATATCCATTTGTACGCCAGAGACGTAGCACCCTTTAGTGGGTCTTGATCATAGCAGATCTTTTCAAGGTTTGTTAGTGGTCTTGTCATAAGTTTTTTATGATTGTTTTTCTGGATAAAGTCATGGATTTGCTTGTGTGTCCAAAAACTAAGCTTGTGATTCATGATGGTCTCTTTGAGATCCTGGTAGGTTGATATGGTACCTTTTTTAAAGCAGTCGAGGACTAGTAGTAAGGGTTTATTTCCTTTTGTGTGGAGAAATTTTATATTATCTGAACCGGTAGGGAATTTGGGATGTCCAGCTACAGATGTCAGTGGGCTAGTGATTGAGGAGAGTTGGTGGGTTACGAAGTTTTTCTGGCATATTTTGACCCAATCTTTATTGTTAGCATGACAATGCCAATCTATAAGTCTGGTGATGTGTGTTGCGAAGTAGTATTTTTGAAAGTCTGGGATTCCCAGTCCTCCTTTGTTTTTGGGATAAGTATATAAAATTTCTCTTAGCAATATTAAGTCTTCTGAAAAAGTCCTTGGGTATATCAATAGGAAGGGCATGGAAAATGTAAAGGAGTCTGGGAAGTACTGTCATTTTTAGAATAGCTGATCTTCCAAACCACGAGAATTGATTTGAGTTCCATTTTTTAAAGATCTTGTTCAATTTTTTTGAGTATTGGAAGGAAGTTGTGGCGATATATGTCTTTTAGCTCAGGGGTATGTTTAACTCCTAGATATTTAAGAGCCACTTTTTCCCATCTGTGTGGGCAATTCTGTTTAGTTAATAGTGCTGATTTATGTGATAGCGTCAGGTTCAGTGCTTCAGACTTGCTGCTGTTAATTTTGAAATTGGAGATATATTTAAATGTTTGAAATGTTTCATTGAGATTGGGTATTGAAATGTGGGGTTGAGTGATGAAGAATAGGAGATAATCTGCGTAGGCAGCTAATTTAAATTCTCTTGTTCTGTTTCGATAGCTAAAGACTGTTTGTGTATTTTTTCTAAGTTGTAGATTTTTGTTATTAGGTTACTGATGTGTTTCTCTTTTTCTCTTTTCTTCCTTGCTCCCCATTTGATAAATTTGCCTCTTATCACACATTTGTGTGCTTCCCATGTCGTTAGGGGCGAGGTATCATGTGGCTTATTGATATGAAAATAATTGAGTATCGCTTGTTTTATGTGAGTTTGTATATCTGTATCGGTTAGGAGAGAAGGATTCAAAAAGTTTTTGGTTCTTTTGGTCCTGTGTTCAATTGAATTGAAATGGGGACATGATCTGTTAATAATATATTACCTATTTTGGCTTTCTGTAGTGTTGGAATGTCCCTTTGTGAGATGAATAGATAGTCTATTCTTGTGTATCTCTTGTGTGGGTTGGAATAGAACGTGAAGTCTTTTCCTTTTGGATTCATTAATCTCCAAGTGTCTGTCAGGGTTAAAGATTGTAGGAGTGACTTGATTTTTTTCAGGATTCGGTATGTTATACTGGTTTTGCCAGAGGACGTATTCTGATGTGGGTTCAAGGGGATATTGAAGTCCCCCCCTAGGATTATACATCCCTCTGCAAAGCATTTCAGTTTGTCGGTTATTAGCTGACAGAAGGATAAATGCGCTCTGTTGGGAAAGTAGACATTCGCTAGAGTGGTTGGTGTGCGTTATATGGAACCTTTTAAAAATAGATATCTGCCTTCTGGGACTGCGAGAATTTCTTCTGTCTGGAATGGAATGGAGAGTTTTTGCTCAGTAGAATTGAGACACCCTTTGTTTTGGCCATTGGGTTGGTGGCGTGGTATGCTCTAGTAAAAAGATTATTTGTCATCATTTGTCATTAAAGTGTGTCTCTTGGAGAAAGACTATTTGAGGAGTACATATTTAAGTTCTTTGAAGAATGGATCTTTTATCTTTTTTCTGGAGTACTGAGACCATTTATGTTATGCGATATAACAGTGGGGTTTTATCCCTAGGTTTGAGTAAGTCATGTTGTTAGCATTCTGTTTAGTGTTGAGAGCTCAGCAATGGATATAGATAGTAAAAAGAAGATTCATAGTTTGAAGAAAAAAGGAGGACAGAAGAAGAAAGAAAGATAGGGAAATTAAGAGTTAGATAATAGAAATTCTCTGTATCCTACGATCGCTGACACTGATCTCCAATGTCGGGTCATGTGTGAAATGTTTTAGAAATATGACATATGATAATAAAAGATATTATAAAACGTTTGTTTTTCTATTGGGGGGGGGTGATGGAAGTAGATTTCTTGGCGTGGAGAATTTAGTTATTATGTTTAAGTCTATTTATGTGGTATATTATCAAGTAGATAATTTGGGTAGTCATGTGTTGACTACTACATAGTCCCTGAAAGGTTGTTTAATAATGGGCATTCTTTTTATTTTATATTTATATATCTGTTTTATAAGGAGAAATTTAAATTTGTGTGTATATTAAATTCCCAACGTATACATCTGTAGTATTTAGAGGGAGTATGGTTAGGGGATGGTGTTTGCTATTGTCAATCACGTAGCTATGTGCGTTTTTTTAACCATTTGTAACTTCTTAGCCTAACTAAACATTATGTATAGCATCTAATAATAAGGGTAGACACCACACCTACTCCAATCAACTTTTTAGGTTTTGGGCAGCCATTTTTTGTATCCTCTCCCTCTTCTTTGATTCTGATCACACTGCTGTAATGCATGAGAGGTGAGTAAAAAGGATTATTTACCGGGTTAGGTATGGTGTCCCCCCATATCTAAGGGGTCAACAAGTTTTGCAATCCAAAAAAACAGTTGTTAATAACAGAGGTAAAGGGAACAAAGAAAAATCAACATTTCAAAGTGGCTTACGAATTTCTGTAACACATATTATGTTTTTCTTCATAACAGGAAAAGTTCTGTAAAAGAGTTCTTCCATATTAAATAGAGTGTGTTTATCCTGTGTGTAAATATTTGGTAAACTTTAGTTAGAGTACCTTTTGTTGGGTCTTGTTCTTACAATGGGGTTCTTCGTCTTCTCTTCTGCAGTCTTTTTTAGGAATTCTAAGATATTCTCAGGCAGTTATTTAGAATAGGCATTGACCCAAACTTAGTATAAACAGAAAACACAAATTGTTAACCAATAGCAAAGAGATATAATAAAAGTTAACAATAGTCCTGTGATTCTGTTTTATTCCTTTGTTCATCTTGCCATTATGGGTTTATATTAAGGTTGTTTCTCAATAAGCGGTGTTTGGTATATCTATATATAGTGAGTAGTAAAAGGTCTCACTATATAATATTGAAACATTGGTGAACCCACAATGGCTTAGTCTTATAAGCAACTTTGTTTATGGTATTTATGTTGTTTAAGTTCCTGTTAACCTGCTCAGGTCCCCTGTTGACAAATTCAGCGGGTTCATTGTGTAACATTGCCATCTTGAGTCATATTGTGTTAGTGTAAATCTGTAAATTGTGTATTGTAGGTAAAAGCTGGAGATGCGTGAGTCCAGCAACCATTATTCAGTTGGGAAAGAGTTTTGGACTTCTTTATTTTAAGATTTTCTCCTGTCTTCTTGGAGCATCCGTTCCAAGAATGGGTTATGATGTAAATTTTTGTTCAGTATCTGTTGTCTCTGACTTTTGGTGTTTTTGAAGCTGGAGTGCCTGTGTATTGACCTTCGAATTGTTTCTTCCCCTTTGTAAAGGATGATTTTTTGGGGGGTACTATTTGGTGAGGTTGTTGTCGTTGAAAATGATGAAGGTATACGGAATTCTTGGTACCACTCAGGTAAATCTATTAACTCGCATTGGATAGCCTCACAGAAGGGCGGAATGTCCCCAGGGGTACAAAGGAGGATCTGTCTACCTTCGACGGTGATTTGTACTGCAAAGGGAAATTTCCATCTGTATGGGATTTTTTTTTTCTTTAAGAATTTCCAGCATAGGTTTCACGGCTTTCCTGTTTTTCAAGGTGATGGGAGACAGATCTTGAAATAGTTGAATGATTTGATTTGAAAGGATTTGATCGTTTTGTCTTGCTTTCATCAGTATTTCTTCTTTTAGAGGGAAGTTGCTGAGGCAGCAACTAATGTCTCTTGGAGGCGCTGGGTCAGGGCCTTTAGGTCTCAGAGCTCTGTGAGCTCTTTCAAATTCTATTGTTGCATCTATGGACCTCTCCAATAAGTTGTTGAAAATAGAGGTAAGTACCTGTTTTATTTAGTCCGTGTTTATGGATTCTGGTATTCCTCTTACTCTTATGTTCTTTCTTCTTTCTCTATTGTCAAGATCCCCCATTTGTCTGTTTACTGTAATTAGATGCTGAGAGTGGGAGGAGGTAATCCAGATTTTTTATGGCTTTGTCTCTCTGTTTCCCGTTTTTCTCAGCTGAAGTCAATTGTTTAGTCAATACCAGTAAATCTGCTTTAAGTTCCGTTATTGCTGATGAAAATGATTTTTTAATATCTGCAGCAATTTATGTCATATCCCCATATGTTAAGGGGTGGTCCAGGTTTGTTGTATTTTTTTATTGGTCTTTCGGAGGCTGCTAGGGATTCGTCATCAAAATCTTCTTCGTCTGTGTATTCTTGTAATTGTGGCGTTTTGGAGTTTGCCATGTTCCTGCTTTTCTGTGATTGATTTTTAAAGATGTCTGCAATATCAGGACATGAAGAGCTGCTAAAGAGCGTTGGTATCTTGTTTGAGAGCTTGGTTGTGGGTTTGTTTTTTGTGGTTTGCCCATTTTGTAGAATTAGTGGACTATGTAGTATCTTCAGTGTTTGATCAGTTTGGTGTCATCACATCTGTGTTTATTGAGAATGAAGGATAGGACCAATATGTCCGTTATCTTCTGTGTATATGTCTATCAATAATATGTATTAGTTTATACAGTTGTCTTATATACCACGAAGGTAAAATGATATATTAAACGTTGGGGTATTTGAACTATGTCCACGATTACATTTTTTGGTATCGGGGGTGTGGCTAGCCGGCGACAGTGATGGTCGCATAGAAGCGGAGCTCCGGGACTCGTAACGAGCAGCGACGATCGCAGCGAGGAGAGTGAGCCCAAATCATGTCTGTGGACACATCTCCAGCCCTGCCACCCGGGGATCAAAGGAAAAGGAGCTCGCACCGCGCAGCTCTGCAAAAACTGACGGACTTCTTCTCGGCCAGAAACAGCAAGGGAGCCCAAGATGGCGGAGTCCCTTCGTTGCAGGCCACGCTGGCAGACGACCCTGCATCAAGCTCCAGCTCATCGGCTACCTCGGTAGGTACTGCAATTTACCTACAAAACACAGGGGAACCCTCTCACTCTCCCCCGGACAGCCCCACGACCCGCAGCCCAGCAAAATCTAAAAAGGCCAGACAGCATAGTGACTCAGGTGATGAGTCAGATATGGAGGAAGAACAATCGCAGGCACAGGCCCCGCCACTTGCATTAGAGCAGTTCCCCTCCTCCTCTCAGCCAGTCACCATTTCTGACATGAAAGAGATGCTGATCTCCCTAAGGGACTCCATGCATTTTGACTTGAAAAGAGCATTGGCCCCTATAAAATCTGACATATCAGAACTGCAACAAAGAGTGGAGCATGTGGAAAACAAACTTGACGAATCATATACAGCCCACAATGACATGGTGGAAGCTTTTCATGACTAACAGACAGAGCTACAACGCCTAGCGACAAAAGTCACTGACTTAGAGGATCGCAGCCGTAGGAATAATATAAAATTCCGCGGAATTCCAGAATCGGTATCCCATACAGATATGCAGCCATACCTATGCCAATTACTCCATATCTTGGTCCCAACAACGAACGAAAAGGAGCTTATCATAGACAGAGCCCATAGACTACCTAAACCATCTTTTATTCCCAGCTCCACCCCACATGACGTCCTGGCCAGGATCCATTTCTTTCATGTAAAGGACGAAGCTATGAGGAATATCCGTAAACGTCCTCAACTAGAAGGTCAATATGCTGGAGTGGCTCTATATAACGATCTATCCCAAGCCACCATACAACACAGAAAAAAGCTCCTTACAGTCACCAAGGCGCTAAGGAATCACGACATTAGATACCAATGGGGTACCCCCTCGAAATTGATTGTCACACACCATGACAAGATGTATAACATCTTCTCACTTGAAGCAGGATTAAAATACCTAAAAGCCTGGGGCATACTACCAGTGGAACCCATGCCTGAAAACCGACAAGGGCCAATGAAGCTCAGACAAGACTGGTCCACCTGATGCACGTACAAGGGAAATTTCACTCTTCCTTAAGCAACAACAAACGTCCCCGGCCAAATTCCATCAGGCCTATGTGGTTACCCTCACTCCATAATATCAGACATTTACCACAAAACCCTCACTTACAATATACGCAGGATGCCCTGCTACTGGTTCCTGTGACCTCTCTCAGGTTCTTTTTTATGTTCTCTTTGTTTTCCCTGTTCTTGGTTCTGTTTTTTCTTGTTCTGTCAGGTGACTCAATTAAGGTTCATGCCAAACATCCCTACCACTTCAACCAAGATTACTTCACCTCAACACCAAAAGTCTCGATACTTCCTCAACCAAAACTCAGCGCGGACAACCCAAGCCAAGAATGGACACTCACCCAAAACAACATTAAAAGATGCTCATCTACAGAAGTAAGTGGAATATCCCAGCTCACACTTTCACCACAAACTCTGAATCTGTATATCAACACTACATCAGCAACGCCAAACACCCACCATGCCTATTAAATTTGTCTCTATGAATGTGAAAGGCCTTAACAGCCCCTTCAAACGCAACCTCATGTGGTCTGAAGCTGAAAAGCTTAAAGGAGAAGTCCTCAGCATTCAAGAGACTCATTTCTCAATGAACAATCCGCCAAAATGTTCCCATAAAAGATACCCACACACCTTTTTCGCCAACGCCCAGAAGAAGCAAAACGGAGTCCTAATTGCAATTCACGAAACTATCGCCTTTATACTACATGACTCGATCATTGACCCTGATGGTCGCTTCATAATTCTAGTGTGCACCTTGAACAATATTCTTTTCACTATAGTTTCCTTGTATGCACCCAACAAGGGTCAATTGGCATTTCTGCAGAAACTGCTGAAAAAGATCAACAAAATATGCCAAGGTAGACTACTTCTGCTTGGTGACTTCAACCTGATCCCTGACTCCTCACTAGACCGATCCAAACCAGCATACAAAAAGAATCCAACTCTCCAAAACTTTTTACACACCAAATCACTGTATGATACGTGGAGATGCACCCACGCTGGAGAAAGGGATTATACCTATTTCTCCCCCCCCCATAAATTATATACAAGAATTGATTTAGCTATCACAGACCTTCCTACATTACATCTTATCCAAGCATCATCAATTGAGCACATCACATGGTCAGACCATGCCCCAATTACTTTAACTCTAACCGATCAACACAACGTGAGACCTACCCTTCTATGGCAAAATAATACGCAAATTTTTCAAAAGCAGTCACATCGGGTTCAGGTCGCCAAGCATCTCCAGGAATTTTTTCATTTTAACAAAAGTGAAGACTGTGATATTAGCAATGTATGGTGTACACACAAAGCCTATATAAGAGGCATTCTTCTACAGACAGCGGCTAGAGAGAAAAAACAGAGAGCAAACAAAATAAATTCCCTGTTGACCCAAATTGCGTCACTAGACACGCAAAATAAACAATCACCCTCCCAATCCAATCTAAACAAACTCCAACAGCTTAGATCAGAACTTAAACAAACTCTACTCTATGAACATGAAAAGCAACTTAAATATCTCAAAACCTCCTTTTACTTATATGGTAACAAGGCAGGCAAGAAATTGGCGAGACAGATCCAAATTAGACAAGCCAAACGGAGAATAGCATACATGATTGACCCTATCACAGGTAATCAAGTACAACACCCTAAAGAGATTGCAAACATCTTCAAAACATACTACGAAAACTTATACAACTTAAAAAATGACCCACACACTACTCAACCAACCCAAGTAAATATCCATAATATGGATGCTGCAATGCAACTCCCTCGAATATCCCCAAACCAATTAGAACAACTAAATGCCCCCTTCAAAATTGAAGAGCTAACAGAAGCTTTAAACAAGCTAGCATCTAATAAATCACCAGGCCCAGGTGGCCTTTCATCGGAATACTATCGTACATTTCAGGATTTACTAATTCCCCACATGCTAGAATTATATAACAATATAGCCTCCTCCGGAACTCCCCCGACAGAAATGCTTAAAGCCATAATAGTGACGCTCCCCAAGCCTTGGAAAACACCAGACTCCCCTCAAAATTTCAGGCCAATTTCCCTTTTAAATGTGGACATCAAACTATACGCCAAATTAATAGCCAACCGATTAGCTAAAATTACCCCATACCTGATAAACCCCGACCAAGTAGGCTTTGTCCTAAATAGACAAGCCCCCGATGGCACTAGAAGGATGCTTAACTTGCAAAAATTAGCCGAAAAACGTAGAACACCAGCTGCCTTTATAGCCTTGGATGCCGAAAAGGCTTTTGATAGCGTACACTGGGGATATATGCTAGAGACCCTATCAAAATTGGGACTAAGTGGGTTCATTAAAACGGCCATCTCAGCACTCTACACATCCCCTTCGGCACAAGTCTACACAGCTTCGATCTCATCGGAAGCTCTGTCTATTACTAACGGTACACGACAAGGCTGCCCACTCTCCCCAATCATTTTCACGTTAGTAATGGAACCTCTAGCAGCAGCTATAAGAAACTCCCCAAATATTTCAGGTATTGAGATAGGTGAAAATCAATATACCATAGGACTCTTCGCCGATGACGTTATTCTTACCCTAACCAACCTGGAAAGATCAGTCCCTGCTGTATGCAACCTCATACAAAGATTTGGCGATATATCTTATTACAAAATTAACATAACTAAATGTCAAGCCTTACCGATTAACTTAAACCATAAAATAAAAGTGAAGATGAAAAATCTCTTCCCCTGCCACTGGGAGGCCACATCAATCCAATACCTGGGAATACAATTCACAGCCTCATCACGAGATCTCTATGAAGCTAATTATAAACCCTTATTAGTCTCCATTCATAATGAATTATCCAATCTGGATAAACAATACTTGTCCTGGCTAGGTAGAATAGCCACATTTAAGATGACACTCCTACCCAAAATATTATATATATTTAGAACGCCGATCTTACTAACCACCACTTTCTTTAACACAATTAACTCCTATTTAAAGCAATTTATATGGAAGGGTAAAAAAGCACGCATGGCCTTCTCCACCATGACTAAACACAAGCGTAAGGGGGGGATGGGAGTCCCTTCACTTGTAGATTACTATAGGGCATCATTGCTGGACCAAATTAAATCTTGGCTAGTCCCTCACACTCCGAAACCGTGGGTCATGGTGGAGAAGCACATGATGCAGGGCAAATGCCTTAAGAGCCTTCTTTTAGCAGTGGCATCCAAATTACCATTAATACATAAATTCAATGACTACCCATCCATCCAGGCCTCCATAGAGGCATGGCAACACTCTTTGACCTTAAGCGGAGGGATTACCCAAATCCCCATCTCCAAAGCCCCTCTTCACATATTCGAATTCCTAATTTTTAGTTTTAAGTTAACTTACAGATGGTATTTAACCCCTGTACGCCTGGGATGAATGTACCCTGATTTCCCTACGGACTGCTGGTGCAACTGCGGCCAGAAGGGCCACCTACTACATACCTTATGGCAATGTCCATCGATAACCAGTTTCTGGAACTCCATATTCAAGATGATCTCCAAAATCGCACAAAAAAACATTCCCCCTACCTAGCTATCCTGAATCTAACAATAGAACAATTCCCAATCCATACCAGACCAATAATCATACATATCTTATATGCAGCTAGATTGACTCTTACTAGCAACTGGAAGAAGGAACTGGCCCCTAATGTATCAGAAGTCATCACCAAAACAAACCTACAATATTCATATGAACTTGCCTTTGCAAGAACAAACAATACAGCCGACAAATTCCTGCATGCTTGGCAAAGTTGGACTGAGCCCTTGTAATCAATATCCTGTCCGCATCACGAAGAAACCACCCCCCGAGACCCCCAGAAATAGCTGAGACAATTATACACAGTTATTGGCATGAACTGACCACCCTTGTAGCCTAGGCTACAAAGTTCTACTCCTGCATATTAGTTAATTAGTTAGATATCTTAGTGAATTTACAAACATACTATTTATGCATAACTATTCATACCGTCCAACCATCTTTATTGACACACTACTTCAATGCAATATACCTACCACCAAGCTGTCTACTTATTGGCCTGTCCACAGTAAGTTCCCATTGGGGGGGCAGGCTCTTCCCGGTGAGAGTGGGAAGGTACGCTTAGGAAGGTATAAAGAAGCTAAATATGACTGCACTTGATGAGCTTATTGTACTATTTTGTATGTTGGTATGGTTGTAATCCTTTGATCTGCATAACTGCTTGTACTAAACTTTCAATATTCAATAAAAACTATTGTTTTAAAAAAAAATAATAAATAAATAAATCTTTTGATATCCTCATGTAGGTTAAAGGTATTGTGATGATGTTAAGGCCGTTTTTTTGGTCACATGTGTTGTTGGCGTTTTCTGGGTTCTATATCAGCACCTCCGTGTTTGAAGTGGCCTTCAAATTTAGTCCGGTGTCTGGCCGGGGCCTACTACTCTAGTGGCGGCCGCAGTTGTGTAGAGGTGATTAGATGTTTTGTAGGTCCTTTGTGGGGTTAGTGCAAAGGTGCTGAGTTCTCCCAGTAGCGGGGATGTTCCCCAAATCCAGTTCGGTGTCTGACCAGGGCCCTCCACTGAGATTACCGTCACTGTGGCGTGGGGATATCTAGGCCGCAAAAGGCCTCGTATGTACCGGAGAAGCTGCCCCTAGTACTGTGGCGCCGGCCTCGATAGCGTGGGCGCGGGAATAAATTCCCCTTTTCCCACGATCAAGGACCCAGTCTGCCAAAAGCTTCACTGGCGTGTTCGTGGTAGTATGGGTGAGTGCTGCAAAATGTTTTTTTGGCTCACCCATCCATAGATTGTCCAGATTACTTAGGATTGTCTCCTGGGTTCTTGGAGCCTCTCTGGAAAGCGTCTGCCGCCGTGCTCCACAAGCCACGCCCCCCACTACATCAGATCTAATACTTTCTGGTGAGCCTTCAGGGTACACTAGGGCGGTGATGACTTTTTCTTGGTAGTAAAGATAGGATACAGGGTTTTCTGTAGATTTTTGGTAAATCATGAAAGAATTGTACATGGCCAATGTGAAAAAATAAATAGATACTTTTTTGTACCAATTCTTCTGGTGGGAAGATATGGTTCGATCATCTGATCATTGAAGTCCACTACCAACATGAACAAATTATAGTCACATGGACACAAGCAGGTTTCCGGATTGGGCCATTTCTTCTGGGGATATCCACGTATGTGTCATCATGAATTGTTGAGAGCATGTGTACATTTCTCCTGTTAGAAGAGATTTATTAACAAATCTTTTAAATAAATCACTTCTAACAGGAGAAGTTCGCCATGACTGGCGGATAGCTAATATTGTACCTATCCACAAGAAGGGCAGCAAGGTAGAAGCTGGCAATTACAGGCCAGTGAGTTTAACACCAATTGTAGTCAAGGCAATGGAATCACTTCTCAAAAGAAGGATCATTGATCACCTAAAAATACACAGCTTGCTGGACCCAAAGCAGCATGGCTTTACTGAGGGCAGATCGTGCCAGGCAAATCTGATTTAATTCTTTGACTATATTACCAGTGTTTTGGACCAGGGTGGGGCTGTGGACATAGCGTATCTTGATTTCAGCAAGGCATTTGATATAGTTCCACATAATGATCTGATACAAAAGTTGTACAAGCTGGGACTTAACCCTTGGGTGGTTCAGTGGATATGCAGTTGGTTAAAGGATAGATCCCAGAGTGTGGTTGTATATGGGGTTCACTCAGAACAGAGACCAGTCACTAGTGGGGTACCACAAGGCTCTGTACTGGGTCCTGTTCTATTCAACCTATATGTAAGTGATATAACTAAAGGTTTGTTGGGCAATGTATGTCTCTTTGCTGATGATACAAAGGTGTGTAATAGGGTTGATATCCCTGGAGGTGTCTGTAACATGGAACGTGATTTGGCATTGCTGGAAGATTGGTCAAAGCAGTGGATACTGCAGTTCAATATTTCTAAAGGTAAAATAATGCACTAGGGAAAAAGAATCCACTTAGAGATTACAGCATTGGGGGTACAGTGTTAGCCAGCACTACAGAAGAAAAAGATTTGGTTCTTATTTCAAGTGATTGCAAAATGAGCAAACAGTGTGACCAGGCAGTGGGAAAAGCAAATAGAATTCTGGGATGTATCAGTAGAGGGATCACCAGCAGGAGGAAGGAGTTTCTGATTCCTCTATATAGATCTTTAGTGAGACCTCACTTAGAATACTGTGTCCAGTTCTGGAGACCACACTTACAAAATTATATTGATAAGATAGAACGAGTTCAGAGATGGGTAACAAAAATGATGAAAGGTCTTGGGGATAAAACATATCAAGAGCGACTTCAGGAACTTAATATGTACAGTCTGAAGGAAAGAAGGGAGAGGGGAGACATGATTGAAACCTTTAAATACATCAAGGGGGTGAATAAGGTTCAGGAGGGCAGTCTTTTCAATATGAAACCAAAATCAAGAACACAGGGACATGACCTCAAACTAACTGGGGGGAAGTTCAAAACTAATCTTAGAAAGTATTATTTTACTGAAAGGGTGGTTGATGATTGGAATAAACTACCAACAGAGGTTGTGAGACAGTCAACAGTAAATGGCTTCAAACATGCTTGGGATAAACATAAATCTATAGTCAGACAACAAGGTTAATGTAAAAAAATAAAAAAAT
>BLSH010243168.1:45971-58798 GCA_018402905.1 Glandirana rugosa
ATGTTTCTCTTTTTTTTGTTTATTGGCACAGGGAGATCAGTGATGTATGTTGGGTCGTGATCTTCCCTATTTTTTCTATAAGTTTCTAAATGTTGGGTAATATTGTCTTCTACTATGAGACTTTCTTTATAAGGTTGTTGGGGGTTATAACCGAAAGTCCGTTGGTGGGTTAGAGTCTGTTTTTGATTAGTTGTTCTTTGATGTGAGACTAATACTTCAGTGTTTATTACTTTCGTTTGGGACGTTATTTTTTTGCAACGTTTATCTCAACTCGCTTGTGGACCTGCAAGCCCAAGACGACCAGGCAGGCTTGAAGCCCTGTTTCAGGCCCAGGCCTGCCTTGGGCTTGCGGGTTCGTTGTCCGTGCGATCGTTCGGGTTCCGTCCGGACCCGGACTTTGTCCCGAAGTTCGGACGGACCAGCAGAACCCGAACGTCCAGGTGTTCGCTCAACTCTATTTGCAACGTTTTTTTATTGCAGGGTTTGCTTTCATTATTTGTGACTTCATAATCAGAGTGTAGTTTCTTGTTGATTAGTTTTTGTCTGAGATTGGGTGGTTGCCTGAAAGCCAATATTGGGGGTTGTTGGAATATTTCTTTCAGAGTATCATCTTCTGTTATAATGGGTTGTAAATCTTTGAATATCTTTTTTATCCCTTCTAGTGCTGGGTTGTATGTAGTGACTAGAGGGACACGGTTATTTGTTTTTTTTCTCTTTGTATTGGAGGAGATTTTCTCTTCGGGTTTTCAAGGCTGTGTTTATGCTGTTGTTTATGGTTTTGTCTTTGTACCCTTTCTTGTGGAAGGAGTCTGCCAGTGTTCTGAGATGTGTACCTCTGTCCTCTGGGTCTGAACATATTCGGTGGTATCTGATGGCCTGGCTGTGTATGATGGCCCGTTTAGTGTGTTGGGGGTGAAAACTGGAACTATGGAGATAGCTGCATCAGTCAGTCGGTTTTCTGTTTATCAAAGTGTGAAGCTTGTCATCCCTGATGTATACTGTAGTGTCTAGGAAGTTGACATGTGTGTTTGAATAATCCATTTTTAGTTTGATAGATGGGTGAAAGGTGTTGATCAATGAGCCAAACTTTTTTAAATTTTCTTCACCTTCAGTCCATATCATAAAGATATCATCAAGATAACAATAATATCTGTATGGCTTATGTTGCATGCTGTTCAGAATTTTTTCTCCATGTAAAAATGTGCATATTGAGGTCCCATTTTACTTCTCATAGCAGTACCCATACACTGGAGATAGATGTCATTGTTGAAAGTAAAGTAGTTGTGTGTAAGAATGAATTCAATGAGCTGTGTAACATCCTCAGCAGTGTATTTGTGGTTTACTGAGGATGATTAGAATCTGTGACATGCAGCCAACCCATCCTTGTGAGGGATGTTACTGTACAGAGATTCTACATCCATAGTGACTAGAAGTGTGTTAGATGTAAATTGTTGTATATTGTTGGGCTTGTTAAGAAAAGACCCATCATAACAGGTATGAATACACTTACTGAACATATCTCAGGCCTTGTTGAAAATATGTTAAAACCGTTAGTCATGAACACTGCAAGTTTCCTGCAAGACTCCACAGATGTAGAATCTCTGTACAGTAACATCCCTCACAAGGATGGGTTGGCTGCATGTCACAGATTCTTATCCTCACCAAACCACAAATACACTGCTGAGGATGTTACACAGCTCATTGAATTCATTCTTACACACAACTACTTTACTTTCAACAATGACATCTATCTCCAGTGTATGGGTACTGCTATGGGAAGTAAAATGGCACCCCAATATGCAAATTTATTTATAGCTAACCTGGAGGAAAAATTCCTGAACATTATACAACATAAGCCACACAGATATTATTTTTATATTGATGATATCTTTATGATATTGATTGAAGGTGAAGGACATTTTAAAAAGTTTGGCTCATTGATCAACACCTTTCACCCATCTAACAAACTAAAAATGAATTATTCAAACACACATGTCAACTTCCTAGACACTACAGTATACATCAGGGATGACAAGCTTCACACTTCGACATACAGAAAATCGACTGGCCGATGCAGCTATCTCCATAGTTCCAGTTTTCATCCCCAACACACTAAATGGGCCATAATACACAGCCAGGCCATCAGATACCACCGAATATGTTAAGACCCAGAGGACAGAGATAAACATCTCAGAACACTGGCAGACTCCTTCCATAAGAAAGAGTACAAAGACAAAATCATAAACAACAGCATAAACACAGCCTTGAAAACCCGAAGAGAAAATCTCCTCCAATACAAAGAGAAAAAAAAATAACTGAGTCCCTCTAGTCACTACATGCAACCCAGCACTAGAAGGGATAAAAAAGATAATCAAAGATTTACAACCCATTATAACAGAAGATGATACTCTGAAAGGAATATTATAACAACCCCCCAATATTGGCTTTCAGGCAACCACCCAATCTCAGACAAAAACTAATCAACAGGAAACTACACTCTGATTATGAAGTCACAAACAATGGAAGCAAACCCTGCTATAAAAAAACGTTGCAAACTGTAATGTGGTATACCTCATTCAATGCAATAGGTGCAACAAAGGATCTTATGTTGGGGAAACAGGACAGAAATTGCAAACAAGGATGAATTTAAACAGACATTCCATCAAGAAACATAAAGAAGATGATTTCTGCACACCGGTGGGACATCATTTTTCACAACCGGACCACCCTATTGAAAACCTCAATGTTTTAGTTCTTAAAGGGGATTTCAGAACCACGCAGGAAAGGAAAACCTTTGAACTAAGAATGATTCTTCTTTTTGACACAAAAAAAATAACGGCTTAAATTTAGATATAGGACTTCCGGTTCCGGCACCACATGGAATAGCTGCTCGCCTCAGCGGCTCCCGCAGCAGCCCTGCACATCTGCTTGAAAAACCAGCCCAGCTGAACAGAGACACCCGCGATCGCTGCAGCTGACACCCGAGCAACGGATGGAGCTGTACCTGGACAGAAACGGCCCCAAGACCACACAAGCATAGTGCACGGCGGTCCCTGGTGACCAGGCCGTGCAGCCTGTCATGGCACCCTCTTTCAGGATGGAGGTAAGCGACAGTCAGACACAAGCCCCTGCACTGCAGAATCACTCCAATACGGAGCAAATTGCCCAAGCAGTAGCCGCACTCCTTGTCCTGACCATCGCAGCCTCGTGGAGAGGGCAGTCCAGTCAGGGATGGCCGCGCTGCACAGGGAGCTGGCTGAACACACATCCAGGATAAATGAGGCAGAGGAGCGCATTATGCACGTAGAGGAGGAACTCACTCTGACCCAACAATCTGATCGTGACCAGGACCAACAAATCAAATTGATTATTGATAAGCTCCAGGATCTGGAGAATAGGTCACGCAGGAGCAACCTGAGGTTCATAGGGGTCCCGGAATCCCTCCAGTCTCAGGCTCTGGCTGATTAATGTGGCATCAAAATACCCGAGGCCCTGGGCCTCCCCAGGCCCTGTCAAATGGAACGTGCGCATCGCCTGGGCCAAATATCAAAGGACCGCCGGTCCCCGTGACTGAGAATAGCAAAATATCTGAATTATGCAGAGAAACACTCTATTCTTCAGAAATTCAGACATCAGAGATCACTTATGATTGATGGGGTACGGATCTTGATCTTTGCGGACTACTTCGCCGAAGTGGCAAAACAAAGGAATGCCTTTCAAACCGTTTGCATGGCCCTGTTCCAAAAACAGATAAAATTTGCCCTGGCCTTCCCAGCGGTTCTATGGATCAGATCACCAAACAGGGACCAGCTCTCCTTCCACAGTCCCGCGGAAGCAGAACACTTCCTCCGCACCCTCAAACTGGGCTCATATGCTGCAGCCTTAGCTAAAGACCTGCCACCTTCACGCTCCCTGACACAAAGAAGCCCAAGGAAGGACTCTCCTAAGCGGTTCAAGCCTGCAGGGGATCAAAACAACGGCTCTCCCACAGGTTGAGTAGGCACAGACTCGACCCAGTGACCCACCTCTTTCAGCTGAGTATACAAAGGGAACAAGCAAAGGAATGAAAACTGTATCTCTCTTATATTTGCCTTACTCTCTCTCCCACAGTTTCCCCCCTGGATGCTTGATAACCCATATGTACCTGCTGAGATGTCACTCTCTCTATATTCTTCATTTTATGCTCCGTGTTGGTAACGGTCCTCAGTTATTTTGTGGTTTTGCACATATTTCACTTGTTTTTGCAGTTACTTATTATGTACCTTCTCTTAGGGTCAGTTTGTACCAATTTTTTTTTGCTCCCGCCGCTCCGCTTTGCCTCTTTCAACAGGGGTGCCTCTACAAGGCCGTAACCAGCCTCCCATCAGTCATTATCTCTCATTAATTTCCCTTATTGCCGCATACCACTCAGATGGCCTGGCTATCTGCCATATTCTGACATATTTGGGCGACACTACAATCCCCCATCACAGGGATTCTGCACTTGGGAGACGTGCCTGTAGTAATCCCACCATGTGGAAAAAAGTGGAGTCACGAGCGAACGGTTTTGACGTTATTAAATTATTGTTTACCCATGTCCTTTCCCCTAGGCTGCCTAACCACCCCTACTCAGAACACAACCATCCACAACCCGCTCTCCCAGACCACAGTGCTTTAGCTTCTCTCATGACCACCTATACTAGTCATAGTCAATACCACCATCTCCTACTCTTGCTAAATTCCATTGATACATACCACATCCCCATGGGCATCACATGAGAATAGTGACTTGGAATGTTAAGGGGTTGGGGACCTCCAATAAACGAACAGGTTTTACGTCACTTTAAACGTCTTAAGACGGATATTGCCCTATTACAGGAAGCCCATTTACACTCATAAACCTACTCGTATAACTGCCCTCTGAGACCCTCAGGGGACAATACACACTCAACCTAAGGAGGTGACACAGGTGATGCATAACTTCTACTCCTCTCTCTATGCCCAGGATCCCATACACCCTGATATAGCCCAGCAGTTCTTAGGCTCAATAAAATTACCAGTAGTATCCACAGATCAATTAGCAACCCTGAATGCCCCCATCTCTCATGTAGAGATAAGACAGGCCATAAAACACCTCCCCTAAGCTAAAGCCCCTGTACTCCGCTCCTAAACATTTATAATGATATTTGGTCTGGGGGGTCGTAACCAGCCTCCCATCAGTCATTATCTCTCATTAATTCCCCTTATTGCCGCATACCACTCTGATGGCCTGGCTATCTGCCATATTCTGACATATTTGGGCTACACTAAAATCCCCCATCACAGGGATTCTGCATTTGGGAGACGTGCTTGTAGTAGTCACACCATGTGGAAAAAAAGTGGAGTCACGAGCGAATGGTTTTGACGTTATTAAATTATTGTTTACCCATGTCCTTTCCCCTAGGCTGCCTAACCAACCCTACTCAGAACACAACCATCCACAACCCGCTCTCTCAGACCACAGTGCTTTAGCTTCTCTCATCACCACCTATACTAGTCAAAGTGAATACCACCACCTCCTACAAACAATATTTGGTCTGGGGGATCGTATATGAAATCCAGCAACCAAGCCATCATAAAACTCCTAGAAAAGAAAGGGAAAGTCCCGCTAGATCCAGATTCATACAGGCCCATATCTCTCCTTAATTTGGATTCAAAAATCCTGTCAAAAATTGTGGCAAATAGGCTGTCCGAGATCATTCCCACCTTAATCCACCCAGCCCAGTCAGGATTTGTCAAGGGCAGAACGGCGTCTCTTAACATACGCAAAGTGATGATGGCTATGGACTATGCGACCAAGAACAACTCCAAAGACACAGCCATTATCACTTTAGATGCTGAGAAGGCATTTGACAATGTTAACTTTGATTGGCTATTTCTGGTCCTTACCAAATTCAACTTTTCAGGCCCATTCACACATCTCATCCATCAAATGTATGCCTTCCCCTCAGCCAGTCTTGTAGTAGCAGACACCTTGAGCAATGAATTTCCCCTTCACAAAGGGACCAGGCAAGGCTGCCCATTGTCCCCCCTCCTTTTCAATCTCGCCCTTGAACCCCTATCTAGATACCTTCTCATTAATGACCCCTACATGGCATTCCGATAGGAAACCAAGAACTCAGGACGGCCCTGTTCACAGATGATGTGCTCATCTTTACAACACATCCCCAGGCAGATGCTAACATCATCAAAGACGTTTTCGACACCTTTAAACTGTGTTCAGGCCTGAGGATAAACTTCTTCTAGGCACTCTAAAAACAACACCAACCTGGACCAAGTCTCTACCCTTCTCCCAGGCCTCGACACACATCACATATCTAGGGGTAAAAATAGGGAAAACCCCCTCCTCTATCTACCAAATGAATTCCCCCCCCTTGCTGGACACAATAGCCAGGGAGCTGGGGAGTTGGATGGACCTACCGCTCTCGCTCATGGGGAGATACCATCTTGATAAAATGACGAGCTTTGCCAGATTATTATACCCCCTTCAAATGATACCGATGCTATTGAAGCACAAAGATGTACAAAACCTTAATCGCATAGTCAACAAATTAATTTGGGGTGGCAGGAAACCAAGAACAGCTTTAAGCAAATTACATCTCCCCAGGGGCGAGGGTGGTACAAATGTTCCAAATGCTAGGTTGTATAATTTAGCTTGTCTGTTGCGTATAGGGATGGACTGGGTTACCCAGAACTACCGCTATTCTAATTATTCACTAGAATCCCATATGGCTCGCCCATTCTCCCTGTCTGCTCTCCTTCATTGTAATTGGAACTCCTTGATACCGGAATTTAAGTCCAGCACCCTACTATGGGACACTATTATTACTTGGAGGGAAACACGCAAGCTACTTAGGCTTCCACTCTACTTCTCCAAACACCTCCCAATAAGGGGTCACCCACACTTACCTCCTGGCCTGCTCTATGATGCTTTCAAGTTATGGGAGCAGAAGGGCCTTGTTACCTTTGCTTCACTGTGTGAACCATCAACAGGAAAACCAAAATCTTTTCATCAACTAGCAAAAGACTTTTCTTTACCACCCTCGCATATTTATTATTACTCTCAATATCTCAGCTACATCAGAGCGGCCTGCAACAATGGTCACAATATTTTGAACCCGAGTTGCTAGACACTCTGCTCAGAAAAGACTCCTATAAGATCTCTGACATTTACAGATCTCTCAGGCTGGCCTCCTCCTCCGTACACCCCAAGAACACTTCAAGTGCCTGGTCAAAGCATTTTAATATAGATAAACTCCCAGAGAAACTCCTTAAGGGATACAACACAGTGAAGCATCTCACTCCCTGTGAATCCTGGGGAGAGACCCAGTTTAAGATCCTTCACCGATCCTTCATCCCCTTTCTCAAAACCAAAGAGGACTCGGAGGCTGCGCTATGCCCCTTTTGCTCCCTCATGTACCCTTCTCTGGCACACAAATTGCTGAACTATGGTCACAGGTACTAACATATATCAAGACAATCACCTCTGCTCTACTGCCCAAAGACCCTCTGCCTCTACTGTTTGGCTACTGGGAAGATATAATTCAGGCCTCTCACAAACTTGATCCAGTCTACATACACAGGCATTGGACTCAAACCGCCCTCCTGATTGCATGCAGAACTATCTTGAAGAATTGGGTGGGTCCTGCTAAGCCTGCACTGTCTCAAATCCAAAAAGAATTACTGCAACTACTCTACAGAGAAAGACTCACAGAAGACCTCTCCCACCCCACAGTCAAAGTACGCTATTACAACAAATGGGATCTCTTCATATCCGCGACTTTATCCTTAGAAGAAGCGGAATCCTTTAAAAAATCACCCAACCAATACTATAATGGTCTACGTTGAGTATATGACACCATGGACTGAACATTATACAACTTTATGGGAGCTTAACTCCCTCATCGAGCACACCTAAAACTGTTTGTTTATATCAACACATCCCTTTCTCTCTAAGGACTTCTCTCCTTCGAAGTATAATCTCTGTTCTCTAGCCCAGGGCATAGAAGAAAGGACAAAATATAAATACAACCAACAGGCATTACTTAGTAGGGTATCTATTAATTTTATTGGTTATGAGGCACCTATTGGTGCCTCCCACACACTGCTTTTTATATCACTATGCATTATTGTTCTGTTGTACACAGACACACCATTGTCCTTTCTTCTATGGGGATCTGGATATATGAGCCGGGAGAATAGTTGAGTGGAGAAGGAATTTCTACAGTCTTAAATTTGTTTTCTTACCTCATTAGGTATGTTGGTACAACGATTGGCTATTGCTGCATTCTTGATAATTAATGAATGTACCTAATTGAATGGGTCTTGTATAGGCTTATATATGATTATTATGTAACTTGTGATTAATATTTTGTTTATTTTTTGTTTGTAGTAATCGTGACTTTGGTACAGTCACCACCAGTCTCCTGAAGAAGTCCATGTGGGTGAAACATGTTGAGCAGGGACACCAAAGTACACAATTGAGTGATTCCATGCTTTTATTATTTTAACATGTATATGAAATAAAATTAGTATTTTATGAAACTGTTTTTTACATGTGTATCATTGGCACCTTTAAAGTCCAGGAACAGCTAAGTCTGCTTCCACCTTCTCTAAACTCAATATACATTTAATTTGGATGTGGTGCCCTTTTGGCTCCTCACCAGCCTTGAATACTCCCTTTATCTTTACATGTCGAAATGTCTCATTGGATGTTATGGTCATTCCAAAGTCTTTCTTTATTCATGTGTCGATACCTGCCGATTGGTCATTGTCAAATCTTTGTACTATTTTGCAGAAAAGTAATAAATCTTTAAAAAAAAAAATTAGATATAGGTTTTCTCACTCATTATTCTAAAGTTTTACGACCCCTTGTGTCACTGTCACCCCCCCCCCCCCCTTCCCCTCCCCAGTCTATAACTCTGCCTGTCTTATCTCGCTATCTCTGCAGCTAGTTTCCTTACCATTGCTTTATACATTGATTTGTATTTGTTTGTTTTTCCTCTTTCTCCTTTCCCTCAGAGTTTTTTTTTTTCTTCTTTTTTTTCCTTTTTTTTTAACATTTGGCTAAAACTGTTTTTAATCAGTACTGTTTGGACCTTGAAGAAGGGGAGATACCCTGAAAGCTTGTCCTGAAAAATTGTATGTTAGTGCAAATAAAAAAAGTATCACGGACAGTACTCATTTTTCTCTGGTACAGTTGCACTAATACGGCTACAATCACCTCAAAGGATAGGCAAGAAGCTTTCCTTATAGCTATGAGCCTTTCATATTGGTAGTTGAGGTTAACCAGTGCCAGGACTGCCCATGGGTTAGGAGTGAAAGTGTTTGGCAATAACCAGTTTAGCTGTGATCAGTATGTGAGTAACTACAATGAGAAATATTGGAGGGTATTTGCCTATCCCTAAATGTAGGATTGCTACCTAAATTAACTTTAATGATTCCCAATGGAGATGTCCACCACAAACTTTCTCCCCTTCTGTAATCTCACCTGCCTCCTCCTCCAGTGCCACCTCCTCCTTTCAACTAAATATATATTTAAGGAATCACAATAGCTGAGACAAAATGTATTCCATAATTTTAGATGAATAAACAAGTGTTTTAAAATGTGCCTGGAGTTATTCTTTAAATTGTTCTGTCTAGTTTCTGTTCTTTATTAATTAATCAAGCGTGAAAAGCATCTGTAAAGTAATAATATATTTCAAATTGTCTATGCATGATGAAGTTTCCCATTCCTAACCATTATATGAGTTAATGTACCCAGTATTTCTTCAGTAACAGCATAATGTCTCTTTTCTTCTGAGGACAAAATCTTGATCGTTGCAAATATCATTTTAATCTGCCACGGTAGATGTGTTATTCTTTATAAGGCACATGTGTGGATGGATTAATTCTACATGGGGCCCTCGACAGAATATTAGCTTTCATCTTCATCACCACATTTGAGTAGCTGAAGAGAGGGCACTAAAATGTACCTGCAAATATCTTTACGATTTGGTAAATCTTTTGTAAGTCTAGAAGACATGTGCACTCCATAAACTAGTCTTAAAGCATATCTTTAAATTGAATATAGTGCCGCAGAAAAAGAGTTTCAGCAAGTACAGAAAATACCTGTTGATCATGCCAGATATGCAGCGTCCTTGTTCATTGATTGTGCTTAGCTGAAAGCACTACCTTATCTTCTTTCTGTAAACTTCTAATCATTCCAGCCCCATGTAAAAGGGATTAAGAGAGAAAGAAATGTTTAACACGCAGCCTGGATGACAGCCATGCAACACACCCCACTCACGTTCAGAGCATAAATGAGGGGAGAAAAAAAGTGGATGGGGCGCTGCCTAAGAATGTAGTGTACAGTGTAAACTGTGCCCGTGATAAAAAACCTAAAATAAAATCATATACTAAAAACCCATCTGCAAAATAGTGTTGGGTCTGTACTGGATGTGCAAAAGTCAAACCAAAGGAATGTATTCCTGAATATCAATAAAGTGCTGTGAAAATCAAGTGCAACAAATCCTTCAATATATCTAAATACACAAATTGCAGTGTAATAAGGTGCAAAAATATATGAAAATATATATCAATTATTGGAAATATAAAAAAATGCAGTCCAAAAAATCTTTTGGGGTTCTCGTGCAGGGCAACCCCGTGGCGATTGTATAATGTTTTTGCAAATACTTATAAACAATCGGGTGGGGGTGGAGGGAGAAGTAGCTGGGAGGTGGATAAACATGCACCCCCGCAACACACCCCACTCACGTATCACTCGATGTCCCATTCCAGGGGTGGTCCTCGGGTCAGCCCAAAGCAGTTAGGAAGGTCCACATGGAATAGAGAAATCCCAATATGTGTAGAAATGATGGCAAGGGTAAAGACAAAAAGTATACACTCACTACTATACTCGTGATGAGCCTCTAGGAAGTCAGACAGGTGGATCCGGAAGTTCCCTGTGTTCCACCTCGTACAAGCCGGAAGTGTGAATGACGCTCACTGGCTCCGTCTTACGCGTTTCATCATAGAGACATCATCGGAGGTGGTGCCATATTGGAGCACTAGCCGGCCTTATATACGGTGTTAAGCCAGCAACCCCTTGTTGGCAAATCAACTGTCGCCATCTCAGTACACCCAATCCTTTAACCTGTTGTCATCATCCTTCTCAGAATCCAATCTATTACAAACAACTTTTAAAACATTTTATTAATTATGTGTGTGTATTAAAAACAATGTGTATTGAGAGTGTTTAAAAATTTTTTTTTGTTTAAAAAATGTATTTAAAACCCTGAGAACAAAGGCCGAGGTGTAAAACCGATAAAAGGGGCTAAACAAACGCCGTACTATTTTGAGAGAGCGGTATTCAGTCGTAGGCCCACTGCATAAAAAAAGCACATCATATATAAAAAAGTATGTGTGTGTGTGTACTCATGTGGAGGGGCGTCTAGCCCACAAGAATATTCATAAAATCTAAGAAGAAATGGCCAGAGCATTATGTGAAATTAGCGTTGTAGACTTTAAGAACATCAGAGCCCATAGAAAATGTCCATGAAAAATGTTCTTAAATAAAAATTATCCATAAAAAATGTCGCCAACGGAACAATCAGATATCTAGGGGAGTCCCACATGATTATAAAGGGAAAAAAAAAAATATATATATATATATATATATATATATATAAAACAAGAAAAAAATTATATATATGGAACAAGAAAAAAAGTGAATGGATGAAGAAAAAGATTTTTTTAAACAAATTTATAGATAAAAATAATGAAATAGGTAATACTGCAAGCCCCACCTTAAAAAACAGGAACCCAGATGAAGGGTATAGTAAAACCATGAAATTATGTGAATGGAAGAGGGGAGATTTTGTATTTTGTGAAGCTAAAAAACTTTTTGTATAAACCAAGCTCAAACTCCTGGGGAGATGGTAAGAATCCCTGGTTTTTCCTTATGGCTGGAGGCCCACCCGGGAGGAGAAAATATATATTTTTTAATTTATTCATCATTGATAAAGCAGTTTAGATCAATATCTATGTTTAGTCCATAGGGCTGTAAAGAATTCAGAAGGTAAATCCATTGTGTTTCATTCTGGGAGACTTTTGTCTTCCTATTTCCTCCCCGCCAATATTCCTTTACATGGTCTATGCCATAGAAGGACATGACGGCAGGGTTCCTATTGTGAACTTCTTTAACCACTCCAGGTCCGCGCTATTGCTGAAATACGGCTCCAGCGCGGACCTGAAATGCCGGGAGGACGTCCATGGACGTCCTCCACTGCGCATGCTCCTGCGCGCCCCCTGGCGGCAGTGACGGCGAGCGTGCCCGTGATATGATATGATATCACTGTTCTGAAAACATCTGCAAACTGTGTGTGAAGAGCGAAACCATATGCATGCTCTTCTCTATGCTGTATTTTCAAACACACTATCCAGATGTTTGAAGTGCATGTGTATGGTTTCTCCCCGGTTTTAGGTAAAGTGTTCTATTCTATTTCCAGATGTATGAAGAAAAGATGTAATGTGTGAAGAACATATTTTCTAGGCAAAGAAAAGATGTTGTGTGTGAATAGCAGATGTGCAAGCATTAGCGGCAATATGAAAAGCGACAGACTAAAAAGAAGTGTGAAGATGAAGAACACTTCTTTTTAGTCTGTCGCTTTTCTTATTGCCGCTAATGCTTGCACATCTGCTATTCACACACATGTGTTCTGCACCAGAACAGATGTTCTTCACACATTACATCTTTTCTTCATACATCTGGAAATAGAATAGAAGTTCTATTCTATTTCCAGATGTATGAAGAAAAGATGTAATGTGTG
>BLSH010243168.1:96820-110500 GCA_018402905.1 Glandirana rugosa
GACGTCCCGTCGGTTAGTTGTTCGCAAAGTGACCAAAAGGGATCTTCGGTAGTGTCGGTACGGATGATTACTCATTAGTAGGCATGGCTGTGATGGCTTCTAGGGAAAACCAGTGAAACGCTTGTTGATTGGCTGCCCTGCAGCTATTCAACATGCATGATCAAATACCCGAACCCATAACCCGAACCCAAACTTATTTCAAATGTCCGGGTTCGGGTCCGGGTCACGGACACCCCAAAGTTCGGTACGAACCCGAACTTTACAGTTCAGGTTCGCTCAACACTACTGAACACCAGTTCTGAAAGTATAAGAACATGTAAACTGAACTGTACTAACGCTTATCTTAGAGGCAACTGTAGAGTGGCTGTGTCATTTCGCATTAGGTGAGGCCATCTGTTTATTTCCTCTTTGGTTATGAGGGGGCTGTTTAGGTATTTCTGGCAGGATTCCCCTCTGCCGGGTGCTTTGATGCCATTTTCAATGTTGGTGATATGATGTTTGATTCCGTTTTTGATTACTATCAATTTTTTGGGGAAACCCCATTGATAACGTGTTTTATGGTTGTTGAGGGCTTTGGTGATGGTGTTTAGTTGACGTCTCAGTTGGCGGGTATATTGCGAGAGGTCTGTGTATAATTGGATTTGAGCATATGGTGTTGGAAGTCGACCTAGGGTCCTTGCCTTTGCTAGAAGCTGGTCTTTCATGTGAAAAAAATGGATCTTCATTAATACATCTCTTGGAGTTTCTGCTGGGAGATGTGGAGGTTTAGGCAGACAATGAATACGATCAATGGTGACTTCTATGGGATTGAGGTCAGGTAGGAGTGTAGTTATAAGCTTCCTAGTGTATGCATTCAGATCATAGGAGAGAATGCTTTCAAGGACACCCCTCAGTTTAACATTGTTGCGTTGGGACCTATCCTTGAGGTCAGCTATTTTGGCTCTCATCCACAGTTGTTCGTCCCGTGTGTTCTCCTGGGCGTCTACTAGGTCATTCACTGTTTCGGTCATGGACCCCATTTGGCTTTCAATGGTGTGAACTCTTCTGCCTATGGACTGCACCTCTGTGGAAAATTTGTGAAACATAGTTAGTATGTCATTGTGCATAGATGATTGGAAGGCAAGGAGCATTTGTTTTAGGGTGGTGTCAAGGACTGGTTGTCCATTTGTGGGGAAATCAGAAATTGGGGGGTGATGGGTTATGGTAGTCAAGGTTAGGTCATGATCACTAACCAGACCACTGTTGTGTGGGTTCACTTCCAGGCGCATCCTAGATTTGGCTAGGCTGCCGTTGGTTGAGGATGTTGGGGATTGATGCTGGTGGCGTGAGGTGGCTTGAGATCCAGATAGATTGGAATCTTCTGCGTCAGGGAGATCAGTGTAGGATCTGTCCGATGGAAAATCACAGTTATCGTTTGGGGGCTCAGTTCTCATAGGAGGGGAGAAGAACTCTGAAAGCGTTAGGTTGAATAATCTCCAAACGGTGCAGAGCAGTAGTGTTATAGAGCCATTGCCCTGACGGATTGGTTATTCACGGAAACGGGAGGGAGAGTAGAGATTCAGACCGAGTAAAGGTAACTCAGGGGGAGGATGAATGTGGCAAGATGGCCGCGTTGCGTCCGTTTTAACAGGTCAAGGTATTTGGGGTACACAGGTAGTAAGTGGGATGTAGTATGTCCTCTAGCCTGAGTAGAGCAAGGTTGTCATTTAACTCTTAGGTAGATTAACCTGTCCTAAAAGTGGGGACAGGGTGAGAGATCAGGCAGAGGGATAAATCCACAGGTAAGGTCAGGTGTACCAAAATGGACGCTGCACATAGGCCTTGTTGCTACTAACAGACCTATACGCTGTATTAGGCAATTCAAAGGCTTTAACTTGTAGACTGTGTAGTCTGTGCTCCTGATGGGTTTGTTGCAAATGATTTGCTGTTCTGGTATTTCTATGGAGGAGTACTAATATGGCGTCCGTGTAGGCCTCACTGGAGCCTCGGGCTCAATTACGGGACGTACCCGTTTGGGGTTTCCGAGCGATCGTCCCAGCGGTGAAAATAAGAGAAGATTAGGGCAGATTGTGGAACTTGGTAGAGGTACGAACCCGGAGGGCAAAGTAGGTAGTAGAGAAGGCTTGATGTCAAGAAACTAGGCGGACCCTTGTGCTAGGTCGGAGCGGCGAAAAGCACCCTGTCGTTCCCTCAGGGAGGTAGCCGGGCTATGAGGGTCGGTGGAGGGTGGACGGATGAACTCACCGAACCTTTGTAGTGGAGGATGATTGTGGATTCTCCTTGAATCGTCCGGAGCTCTCTGAGATGCGTCCACCTCGGTCTGCGTCAGGCCACGCCCCCTGAGATACCGAATTTTAAGAGTACTGCTTTCAAGAAGTTCCAGTCAACTCTATTGAACACCTTCTCCGCATCTAAGGAGATGAACAGAGAAGGCGTCCAACTACGCTCCACCCATTAAAGCAGATTGATATATCTTCTTGTGCCATCTGATGCCTGTCTACCATTCATAAACCCTACCTGATCTGGGTGAACAAGCTGGGAAATCACAGAAGACAGGCGTGATGCTAGTAATTTTGATGTAGAGTTTCGTATCTGTGTTGAGCAGCGAGATCGGCCTGTAACTGGCTGGATCTTCTGCTGGTTTACCTGGTTTTGGAATAGTGGTTATTGTTGCTGCTGGGGATTCTTCCGGAATTGTACCAGTTTGTAACGTGTGGTTAAACGTTTGGAGTAGGAACAGGTTGAGCATGTGTGCAAATTGTTTATAGTATTCGTTACTAAAGCCGTATGGCCCTGGTGCTTTGTGAAGTGGTAGTGAATCTATCGCCTTTTTAAGTTCGGATTCGGTAAAGGGAGTAGAAATGTTTTGTAGTTTCTCATGGGAGAGGGATGGTAATTTTAGGTTGTCTAGAAAGCGTGAGATACCAGGTGACGAGGGGGCTGCTCCAGACTTGGCTAAGTTATAAAGTTGAGTGTAAAATTGGCTAAAGCAGTCTGCTATGGCTTTGGGATTGGAGAGACGAGTTTTGTCCTGGGCAAGAAGATAGGGTATCTTTGCCTGCACTAGGTGTTTTTTAAGTTGCTTTGCAAGGCTGGTCCCTGGCTTATTATGGTGGGTGTAGAAATTTAGTCACAATTGCTTCAGGGCTAGGTCAAAGTTGGAGTGGAGGTGGTCACTTAGAACTTTCCTTATATTTCTCAGTTCGCTCCCTAAGGTTAAGCTCGGATTTGCTTTATGCGCCTTTTCAAGTGTGTTAATCTGGGCTAAGAATTTGGAGGTGGTAGCATTGCGGTTTTTCTTCCCTTGAGTTCCAAACTTCATAAGGAGGCCTCTTATAACTGCCTTGTGGGCATTCCAGCAGGTGAAAAAACATGTCACAGAATTAGCATTATATTGAAAGAATTCTGTAATGGTACGCCTCTGGTAGTTCGGGTTGGTCAATAGGGAGGTATTAAGTTTCCACCGTGTACTCACTGTCGTGTGGTCTACAGGGAATAATTTGATTGAAATTGGGGCATGGTCAGACCATGTGATATTGCCAATTTTTGTTTCTTGGATGGATTATAGGTAGAGTTGAGCGAACCCGTGGATGTTCGGGTTCGGTGGGTTCGGCCGAACTTCGGAAAAAAGTCTGGGTTCGGTACCGAACTTGACCCGAACTTTACCCCAAACTTTACAGTTCGGGTTTGCTCAACTCTAATTGTAGGGTAATTTTGTCTATCAGAAACATCGATCCTGGAGTAGGCATTGTGAGTATGCGAAGAGAAGGTGAAGTCCTTTTCAGTGTTATGTAGGCATCTCCATGCATCGTAAAGATCTTCTGATGAGAGAAAGTGTGACATAGCTGTGGACTTTTTCCTTAGGGGATTAGAAGAGTCCAATGCTGCATCAACGATTTGGTTGAAATCCCTGCATATAATGAGGGGATGTTGTCTAAAGGGAGCCAATTTTCCTGCAATCAATTGATAGAATTGTGCTTGACCGGTATTAGGGGTATAGACATTTACCAGAGTCATTATCTGGTCATTGAAGGTTGCATTTAGAATAATATATCTGCCTAGGGGGTCAATCTCTGAGTGCAGTAATTTAAAGGTTACTGTAGAACGTATGGATATTAACACCCCAGCTTTTTTCTTAGGTGCCTTTGATGTAAAACATTGTGGGAATTGCTTGTGAGAACACATGGGCAGTTTTGAAGCCATGAAATGTGTTTCTTGGGCACATATAATATCTGCCCTGTTGGTCAATGCCTATTTCCAAAATAGCTGTCGTTTAAAGGATGAGTTAAGGCCTTTAGCGTTTAGGGATACGATGTTGATAGCCATGGCACACGGTGTTGGGTTCAACAGAAAAGCGTGGGGGAGAATAGAGAGGAGGACACCTGCTACCCTGCGTACTCAGAACTCATAACAATGAAGAACCAGTAAGTTGAGTTGCTGAATTGTAGTCGTTAAACCATAGTTCAGCTGGATTAGGAACTTAAAAAAAACAAGAAAAGGAACAGAAAACCAGTTGTTAAGCAGTTGGCAATATCAATCAAAGTCAATTACTATAACCAGATACGTGTAACAGAAAGTGCTTAGCACTTTTTCTATAACCTGGGGGAACAAGAGATAATGCCAAATCTGACCGAAAAAACAAACACATGAATAATACTCAGCAGCTGAGACTCAGTCGCTCCTTAGGGTGCAGAGTTTGTTGAGTCTGGAGACAGGCTGTTACGTACCTGACGGTGGAGTCTGTCTTGTGCAGGGAACAACCGCTCTTGCGCACCCGATTCAAGGACCCCTGGTAGTGTAGACAGAGGCCCGAGAGTGCGGGATGGCACGAGGGCTGGATGGTCACAGATGTTGGAGTGAGATTCCAGAAGGTCGTGCACAACAGGAGAATGGTCGTACAAGCAGTGTTGGCAACGTGCAGGCAGAGAGGTACAAAAGGGTTAGGCAAGCGGATCGTCAAGTTCAGGCAAAGGTTCGTTAACGGGCGGGCAGCGGAGGTACAGAGGAGTAGACAAGCGGATGGTCGTGGATAGCCGGGGTCGATGCAGGTAGCGGACAACAGGTCAAGGCAAGCCGGGTCAACAGGAAACAGGTGAAACACAGGAACAGGTAGGGAGCTGAGGCCCACAGGTCTGGAACGCTGTAGAACGAGCAGCAGTTCAATGCAGGAGTCCCTGGGTTTAAATAGGCACCACCGCGGAAACAGCCAGAGTGCTGACAAAAGGGTATTTTTCCTAACACAGGCCTATGCCTGACAGGAGGTTATCTTCAGAATTGGGGGTGATCATGGCCCGTGGGACGATAGGAGGACAAAAGGCCACGGGAGGCCTGTTGGGATCTTCATTGTTCCAGTTGTGGAGGTGGTGATGAGACGATGTACCAATTTAACAATCTCTTCATACCCTCTTTCGGAGAGAAAATATTGGTGGGTTGGTTATGGTAGGTAACAATCAGTTTGGCTGGAAAGTCCCATTTATAGGGAATGTTGCGCTCACGCAAAATCAACCTTACCTGGTTAAATTCTCTTAGATTCCAGGCTGGGGTTGCAGATATGTCCATGTAGAGTGAGACGTTCGTATAAGGTTCTGGCAGGGACTTGTTTATGTGCACTGCGGACATAAGCTTCTCTTTCACATGGTAGAAATGGATGCGAGCCAGAACATCCCGTGGAACCGTTTCTGGTAAGTAGTTTGGTGTACATTTATCAAACAGAGATAATTTATCTCATTTCAGTTCTCTGAGAAAAATCATCTCCACTGGCACCCTGTTTATGAAGCGGAGAACATTTCTTCTCAGAAGGAGAAGAGAGGAGAAGTTTTTCCTCTGAGAACACCTGAGATCTGTGTAGAAGGGGGAGGGGTGCCTGTGAGCTGGGTGAGATACCTGTGTGTGATTACAGAGCAGCTGAGTTTAATAGGTGAAACCAACATTTTTCTTTCCAAGTAACCTGGGAATACAGAAGCGGGTATACAGGAGTAGTACCGTAGATGGCCACATTAATGTCGGGCCCCAGCTCTGTAAGCTCAGTATACCCACACATGAACAGGGGAAAAAAAAGAGAAAAAGAAAAGAAAAACTGTAAACACATATTTGACTATATGTGGGAAAAATGTGAGAAATAATAACACTATGGACATCAAGATCTGCACAATGAGAAGACAGAGAACAGGGGTCAGTGTCAGGTATCATAGCATGAACTTAAAGCCTCTCAATAGATATTATTTCCTATAAGTAGAGTTGAGCGAACCCGGACTGTAAAGTTTGGGTCCGTACCGGACTTTGTGGTGTCCGTGCCCCGAACCCGGACATTTGCAAAAAAGTCCGGGCTTGGGTTCAGTATTCGGCTATTTTGCGCGCCTTTTCTATAGCTGCAGGGCCGCCAATCAACAAGCGTTTTACTCGTTTGCCCATAGAAGCCATCACAGCCATGCCTACTAATGGCATGGCTGTGATTGGCCAGTGCATCATGTGACCCAGACTATTTTTGGCACCTTTTCTATAGCTGCAGAGCAGCCAATCAACAACCGTTTTACACGTTTGCCCTTAGAAGCCATCACAGCCATGTCTACTAATGGCATGGCTGTGATAGGCTAGTGCATCATGTGACTCAGCCTCTATATGAGCTGGAGTCAGGTATGCCGCGTATCACATCGTCTTAGGCTAGTGTAGGGAGAGCACGCTGCCGGCGCTGTGAGGGACAGATTGACGATCTAATATGATCTCATCCTGCATTACAGACAGATTCCTGGCGGTGCTGTGAGGGGAAAGCTTAGCGTTCTAAAACGATCTGCTACTGGACTAGGTAGAGTTTACTACTGCTGTGAGGGATAGATTACTGATCTAATATCATCTCATCCTCCATTACAGACAGGTTCCTGGCGGTGCTGTGAGGGGAAAGCTTAGCATTCTAAAACAATGTGATACTGGACTAAGTAGAGTTTACTGGTGCTGTGTGGGACAGGTTACCAATCTAATATCATCTCATCCTGTATTACAGAAAGGTTCTTGGCGGTGCTGTGAAGGGAAAGCTTAGCATTCTAAAACCATCTGATACTGGACTAGGTACAGTTTACTGGTGATGTGAGGGACAGATTATTGTTCTAAAATCATCTCATCCTGTATTAAAGAAAGGTTCCTGGCGGTGCTGTGAGGGGAAAGCTTAGCGTTCTAAAACCATCTGATACTGGATTAGGTACAATGTACCGGTGCTGTGAGGGACAGATTATTGTTCTAAAATCATCTCCTAGTGGTATAAGGAGAGGTTCTGGCTGGTGCTGTGAGGGACAGATTATTGTTCTAAAATCATCACATACTACTATAGGGAGAGGTTCCTGCCGGTGCTGTGAGGAACAGATTATTGTTCTAAAATCATCTCCTACTGCTATAGGGAGAGGTTTCTGCTGGTGCTGTAAGGGACAGATTATTTTTCTAAAATCATCTCCTAGTTCTATAGGGAGAGGTTCCTGCTGGTGCTGTGAGGGACAGATTATTGTTCTAAAATCATCTCCTAGTTCTATAGGGAGAGGTTGCTGCTGGTGCCGTGAGGGACAGATTATTGTTCTAAAATCATCTCCTAGTGATATAGGGAGAGGTTCCTGCTGGTGCTGTGAGGGACAAATTATTGTTCTAAAATCAGCACATACTGCTAGAGGGAGAGGTTCCTACTGGTGCTGTGAGGGACAGATTATTGTTCTAAAATCATCTTCTAGTTCTATAGGGAGAGGTTCCTGCTGGTGCTGTGAGGGGCAGATTATTGTTCTAAAATCATTTCCTAGTTCTATAGGGAGAGGTTCCTGCTGGTGCTGTGAGGGACAGATTATTGTTCTAAAATCATCTCCTATTTCTATATGGAGAGGTTCCTACTGATGCTGTGAGGGACAGATTATTGTTCTAAAATCATCTCCTAGTGATATAGGGAGAGGTTCCTGCTGGTGCTGTAAGGGGCAGATTATTGTTTTAAAATCATCTCCTAGTTCTATAGGGAGAGGTTCCTGCTGGTGCTGTGAGGGACAGATTATTGTTCTAAAATCATCTCCTAGTTCTATAGGGAGAGGTTCCTGCTGGTGCTGTGAGGGACAGATTATTGTTCTAAAATCATCTCCTAGTGCTATAAGGAGAGGTTCCTGCTGGTGCTGTAAGGGACTGATTATTGTTCTAAAATCATCACATACTGCTATAGGGAGAGGTTCCTGCTGGTGCTGTGAGGGACAGATTATTGTTCTAAAATCATCTTCTACTGTTATAGGGAGAGGTTCCTGCTGGTGCTGTAAGGGACAGATTATTGTTCTAAAATCATCTCCTAGTTCTACAGGGAGAGTTTCCTGCTGGTGCTGTGAGGGACAGATTATTGTTCTAAAATCATCTCCTAGTTCTATAGGGAGAGGTTCCTGCTGGTGCTGTAAGGGACAGATTATTGTTCTAAAATCATCTTCTAATTCTACAGGGAGAGGTTCCTGCTGGTCCTGTGAGGGACAGATTATTGTTCTAAAATCTCCTTCTAGTTCTATAGGGAGAGGTTCCTGCTGGTGCTGTGAGGGACATACTATTGTTCTAAAATCATCTCCTTTTTCTATAGGGAGAGGTTCCTGCTGGTACTGTGAGGGACAGATTATTGTTCTAAAATCATCTCCTAGTTCTATAGGAAGAGGTTCCTGCTGGTGCTGTGAGGGACAGATTATTGTTCTAAAATCATCTTCTAATTCTACAGGGAGAGGTTCCTGCTGGTCCTGTGAGGGACAGATTATTGTTCTAAAATCTCCTTCTAGTTCTATAGGGAGAGGTTCCTGCTGGTGCTGTGAGGGACATACTATTGTTCTAAAATCATCTCCTTTTTCTATAGGGAGAGGTTCCTGCTGGTACTGTGAGGGACAGATTATTGTTCTAAAATCATCTCCTAGTTCTATAGGAAGAGGTTCCTGCTGGTGCTGTGAGGGACAGATTATTGTTCTAAAATCATCTTCTAATTCTACAGGGAGAGGTTCCTGCTGGTCCTGTGAGGGACAGATTATTGTTCTAAAATCTCCTTCTAGTTCTATAGGGAGAGGTTCCTGCTGGTGCTGTGAGGGACATACTATTGTTCTAAAATCATCTCCTTTTTCTACAGGGAGAGGTTCCTGCTGGTACTGTGAGGGACAGATTATTGTTCTAAAATCATCTCCTAGTTCTATAGGAAGAGGTTCCTGCTGGTGCTGTGAGGGACAGATTATTGTTCTAAAATCATCTCCTAGTTCTATAGGGAGAGGTTCCTGCTGGTGCTGTGAGGGACAGATTATTGTTCTAAAATCATCTCTTAGTTCTATAGGGAGAGGTTCCTGCTGATGCTGTGAGGGACAGATTATTGTTCTAAAATCATATCATACTGGTGTAGGGAGAGGTTCCTGCTTTTGGTGTGAGCGGTGCATTTCTTGCACAAAAATAAAAAGTGCGTCTACTTTGTTGTTTTCAAAAAAAAAAGAATTTATTATTTGTATTCCTAAATAGTGCTACATAGTACATTTGCGGCCAGAATGAGGATAGTGTCAAATAAGGGACGTGGTCGTGGTGCTGCTGATGCTGCTGGTGTTGGTGGTGTTGGTGAAGTTCCTGTTGCAAGGAGAGGACGTGGTCGATTTGTGCCAGCGACACGCACACAATGAAACACCTTCTTCAGGTGCGAGTATCCGACAGAACCTTCAACGTTATATGGTAGGCCCGAATGCCACTCAACGAATGGTGAGGCCAGAAGAAGTACAGGCGATAGTAGATTGTGTGGCTGACAATGCCTCCAGTTCCTTCACATTGTCTCCCACCCAGTCCCTTGATGAAAGCTTAGAGTTGGTACCTAAATCCCATGGCCATCTGTCTTTCACCTCAGCCCCTTGTAAATCAGCCAAGCAGTCTGAGCCCCAAGTCATGCAACAGTCTCTTATGCTTTTTGATGACTCTCCTGGTGTGCTTTCCGTGGGCCATCCACATAGCCCTTCCCGAGAAGTGGAAGACATTGAGTGCACCGATGCCCAACCACTTCTGTTGCAGGATGAGGACATGAAAACACCAGCGTAGCATGTCTCTGATGATGACGAAACACAGGTGCCAACTGCTGCAGCTTTCCACAGTGTGCAGACTGACAAGGAGGGCAGTGGTGAAGGGTGGGTGGAAGATGATGTGGAGGAGGAGGATGTTGAGGTCCTAGACCCACATGGAATGAGGGTCATGCGAGTCACGTGTGCAGTTTGGAGGAAGAGGTGGTGGTCACACAGAGGCACCAGCACAGCAAAAGAGGAAGCAGGTTGCCAAAGCGGAGCGAGTGTCCCCTAGACAGTATGCCTGCTACTACCCACAGCACCCAGGGACCTAGAGCACCAAAGGCAGCTCAAAGGCATTCCATACCATGGTAGTTCTTCAGACAATGTGCTGACTACAAGACATGAGTGGTTTGCAGGCTGTGCAATGAGAGCCTGAGCCGGGGCATAAATGTTCTAAACCTGAGCACAACCTGCATGACCAGGCATCTAAATTCAAAGCACTTGCTGCAGTGGAATAAGCACCTCAAAATCCAAGAATGGTCTCGGCCTCCTCCTGCTTCCTCTTCTGCTGCTGCCTTGGCCTCTTCCTCCACCTCTACAGTGACAGTGTCACCTGCCACCCAGCAAACAGAGCATGTGACAGCAACGCCACCATGTCCGCCACCGTCCCCAAGCATTTCCACATGGTCCCATGGAAGCTTACAGCTCTCCATCTCCCAAACACTGGGGAGAAAGAGGAAGTGCCCCCCTACCCACCCGCGATCCCTGGCCCTGAATGCCAGCATTTCAAGATTCCTGGCTTTTGAAATGCTGTCATTCTGTCTGGTGGACACAGACAGTTTTAAAAACCTGATGGCGGTGGCTGTCCCACAGTACGTGGTTCTCAGCCGCCACTACTTTTCCAGGCGAGCCATCTCTTCCCTGCACAAACAAGTCGGGGACGAGATCAAGTGTGCACTGAGCAACGCCATCTGTGGCAAGGTCCACATAACCACTGATACGTGGACCAGTAAGCATGGGCAGGGACGCTACATCTCGCTAACTGCACACTAGGCAAATGTAGTGGTGGGTGGGCCTGAGGCGGTTAGCCGTTTGGTGCATGTCCTTCCGCCACCGAGGATTGCAGGGCATTTCTCTTTGCCTCCTGTTGCCTCCTCCTCCTACTGCGCTTCCTCCTCCTCCACCTCTACCACCTCCTCATCCGCTCAGTGTAACACCTTCACCACCAACTTCAGCACATCCAGGGGAAACGACAGCAGGCTGTTTTAAAACTGATATGTTTGGGGGATACACCCCACACTGCGCAACAGCTGTGGACGGGCATTGAACAACAGACCGTTGAGTGGTTGTTGCCACTGAGCCTCGAGCCCGGCCTGGTGGTGTGCGATAATGGGCGAAATCTCGTAGCAGCTCTGGGCCTAGCCGGTTTGACGCACATCCCTTGCTTGGCGCATGTGCTGAATTTGGTGGTGCAGAAATTTCTAAAAAACTACCCGGATATGTCAGAGTTGCTGCAGAAAGTGCGGGCCATCTGTGCATGCTTTCGGCATTCTCACCCTGCTGCTGCTTACCTGTCTGCGCTGCAGTGGAACTTCGGTCTTCCCGCTCACCGCCTCCTATGTGATGTGCCCACAAGGTGGAACTCCACCTTGCACATGCTGGAGAGACTGTGCGAGCAGCAGCAGGCAATAGTGGAGTTTCATCTGCAGCACACACGGGTCATTCGCTCTGTGGAACAGCACCACTTCACCACCAACGAGTGGGCCTCCATGCGAGACCTGTGTACCATATTGCAGTGTTTCAAGTACTCAAACAACATGGCCAGTGCCAATGACGCTGTTCTCAGCGTTACTATCCCACTTCTATGTCTCCTTAAAAAAACACTTTGGGCGATGATGGAAGAGGATGTGGCACAGGAGGAAGAGGAGGAGGAAGAGGGGTCATTTCCACGGTTATCAGGCCAGTCATTCACAAGTGGCTTGGAGGGTGGGTTCCTGCACCAGCATAGGCCAGGTAAAAAAATTTTAAGACAGGGCACAGTTCTGGAGGATGAGGAGGACGAGGAAGATGATGAGGAGGAGGAATAGTGTTCACAGCAGGGTGGCACCCAAAGCAGCTCCTGGGCATCACTGGAGCGTGGCTGGTGGGATACGGAGGATATAGATGATACACCTCCCACAGAGGACAGCTTGTCTTTGCCTCTGGGCAGCCTGGCACACATGAGCGACTACATGCTGCAGTGCCTGCTCAACGACTGCCGAGTTGCCCACATTTTAACTTGTGCCGATTACTGGGTGGCCACCCTGCTGGATCCCTGATACAAGGACAATGTGCCATGCTTAATTCTCTCAATGGAGCATGATCGGAAGATGCGCGACTACAAGCGCACGCTGGTAGACGCGCTGCTGAGGGCATTCCCAAATGACACAGGGTGCTCTGTGGAAGCACAAGGCAAAGGTGCCACCACCAGCACCTCAGAAGGCATGGTTAGCATGGCTGAAATGTGGAAAAGCTTTGCCAGCAGCACGCCACAACAAACAGCACCACCAGCTGATAGGCAACGTCTTAGCAGGAGGCAGAATTTCAGCAACATGGTGGAACAGTATGTGTGCACACACCTACACGTACTGACTGATGGGTCTGCCCCATTCAACTTCTGGGTCTCCAAATTGGCCACATGGCCTGAGCTTGCCCTTTATGCCTTATAGGTGCTGGCCTGCCCTGCAGCCAGTGTATTGTCTGAACGTGTGTTTAGCACAGCAGGGGGCGTTATCACAGACAAGCGCAGCCACCTGTCCACAGCCAACGTGGACAAGCTAACATTTATTAAAATGAACCAGGCATGGATCCCACAAGATTTGCCTCACACAGCCATTGGTATACTTGTTTTTTTTTAATATGTCTAAATATATTGGGGGCTACCCCAACTAGAAAAAAAAAACAAACAAACAAAAAACAGTGTTGGCTACCTCCTCTTCCTCCTCCTCCTCCTATACCACCGCCACTTCCACCTACACTGCCACAGTCACGGCCTAGTCAACCTCTAGGCTCCTACTCCACATCCACCTCCTCCTCCCATTTTTATTTTTTTATGTGATTTTAAGTTATTTCTCTATCCACATTTGTTTTTAGTGCTCTTGTCCTGCTCTTACCCCCATTTTGCTTCCTTTTGCAGCCCTTTAGCCCTTTCCAGGACTTTTTTACCGGCATTTTTGTGCCCAAAAGTTCGGGTGACCTTTGACTTCAATGGGGTTCGGGGTCCGGGGTCAAGTTCGGGTGAAGTTCGGTACTGAACCCAAACTTTTCTGTGAAGTTCGAACCAGACTAACCCGAACATCCAAGTGTCCGCTCAACTCTACCTAAGTAACGTGTTCTTAAAGCGGAGGTCCGGGCTAAAAAAAAAAATTAAAAGTCAGCAGCTACACATACAGTAGCTGCTGACTTTTAATATTAGGACACTTACCTGTCCTGGAATCCAGCGATGTCGGCACCCGCCGCCGATCTTCGGATCGGGGGACGGGTGCAGCCGCCTCCATCGCGGGTAAGGGAACCCGGACGTGTAAGCAGTACAGCTTCACGCCGGGCACCTTACCGCGCATGCGCGAGCTCTGCTACTGGCCAGGCGGCCAGTAGCAGAGCGAGCAGGGAGGAGGGAGCCGGGCTTCTGACGTCAGCG
>BLSH010243168.1:117549-132408 GCA_018402905.1 Glandirana rugosa
ACTTCTGTTCGTTATACTTGGAATCGTCGACTATGTACCCTGAATGTTCAGAGTTTTAATACCCCCCCCCCATAAACGTACCAAAGCCCTTCGCTCTCTTTCAGCTGCTAAGGTTCATATTGCTTGTCTTCAGGAGACCCATTTCAAAGATAAAATTACCCCCAAATACCTTGGTGCTTTGTACCCCCAATTCTACTCTGCCTCAGCCATGGTCAAACGCAGGGGAGCCCTCATCGCCTTTCACCGCACCACCCCCTTTAGCTTAATCTCACAAATCAAGGATCCAGAGGGTCGCTATCTGCTTATCACTGGCTATATATCAGACTCCCCAGTGACCATTGTGTCCTACTACGCCCCAAACAAACGTCCATCTGCCTTTCTATCACACCTCTTCTCCCTGGTTGACACACACAAATTTGGTACCGTTATTTTATGTGGGGACTCTAACCAAACTATCCTCCCATTTTTGGATAAGTCTCCACCCACACCATCCCAGAGCCCTACGAAGCTGTCCTTCCAGCAGCTGTTGTAAAAATATTCCCTAGTTGATACTTGGTGCAAGATTAATCTGACTAGCAAACAGTTCACCTACTACTCCCACCCACATTAGTCCTTTTCCCGTATAGACCATGTATTTCTTGCCGCTAGCATGACACCCGAAATCATATCCTCCGTCATTATCCCCTTCACCTGGACCGACCATTCTGCAGTCTGCACCTCTATTGCTTCCCCTGTGCCCAGATCCCATGACAACACCTGGTGCATTAACAACACAATGCTATCCCACCCCTCTCACAGCTTCACAATTGAGCCTGCCCTACAAGAATATCTTTCCGTAAACACCACTGATGATACCTCTGCGCTAACCCTGTGGGAAGCACATAAACCAGTAATTCGCTCATTCAACTGGCCACATCACTTAAAAGAGAGCGCAAAGCTCAATTTAGTAAACTAGAAGCCCAATTCTCCAAATGCCATGAAGATTTAAAGAGAAATCCTAATCCAACTACCAGAGAGTAACTAGATCAGGCACGATTTGCTTTTGACCTTTTCCTTACCGATTCCGCCGGCAAACAGATCCGCAGAAAGCAGCACATCTCCTACCTTAAAGCCAACAAACCTGACACACTCATGGCACGTATGCTACGCACCATTTGCAAACCCACAACCTCAGTTAGGCTCAAAACAGCACAGAATGCATATACTAGCAACCCTGTCCGTATACTGGAAATTTTCCAAACTAATCTCGCCAAGCTGTACTCACGCACTCAAGACCTTGATTCAGCCCTGGCCGATGACCTATTCTCTAAGATCTCCCTCCCCAAATTAACTGTTGGACAAAGAGAGAAGCTCGAAATTCCCATTACGGAGGTTATCGCTGACATCAAATCACTAAAGCTGCAAAAGCGACCAGGCCCCGACGGGTTCTCTGCCACTTACTTTAAACAATTCTCCAACATCCAAGCTCCTATGCTCACCTTCAATTCCCTGCTGAAAGGACAAGCTTTCCGGCCAGAAACACTTACTGCCATTATATCTATGATTCCTAAACCAAACACCGATCCCTCTTCGTGGTCTAACTTCCGCCCTATTTCCTTGCTTAATCTAGCTGTTAGCTAAAATTCTTGCCACCCGTCTAAATGCCATCATCTGGGACCTTATACACCGAGACCAAACTGGCTTTATTCCTGCTAGGCAAGCCGGTGATAATATTAGAAGAACCCTCCTATTGGCCCATTTAGCAAGGCAGAGACATATCCCAACCTGTTTCCTCTCATTGGACGTTAGGAAAGCATTTGATTCTGTCTCCTGGTCCTACATGCAGTACACACTTCAAAGGTGGGGCTTTGGGGGCCATTTCCGGTCCTGGGTCTAATCACTTTACAATGGCCCTAGGGCATATATCAAATATTCAGGATACAAATCCGCGACCCTTGATGTGCGATGTGGCACAAGACACTTATTTGCTTTACTAATAGAACCGCTTGCGCAGTTAATTAGAACCGACCCTACCATCAAAGGGATTGAGATAGGAGGTCATCAACATAGTCTGCCTTTTTGCAGACGATATTCTCCTATACCTATCATCTCCACACATCTCAGCCCCTAATCGCCTCTCCCTTCTACATAGATTCGCCAACATTTCCGGCCTACATGTTAATGTGCATAAGTCTAAAATACTGAACATATCCTTGACCCCAACTGAGCTGCAACTCACCAAAACATTGTTGCCTTTCGATTGGGCCCCTCACCAGCTACCATATCTTGTCCAGTTGACCGCGTCCTACGAAGACTTATTCACCGCTAATTTCCTCCCCTTATTGAGAAAGGTTACTACTCTGTTGTCCCAATGGTCCTCCTTACCCATATCATGGATTGGCAGAATTAACGTGGCCAAGATGTCAATTCTCCCTAAGCTCCTCTATCTCTTTCGTACACTCGCTGTATCTGTCCCAGCCTACTTTCTGCGCCTACTGCAGCGCAGGACCCTTTCTTACATCGGTTAGACCCCGTATTCCCCAAAAGACACTTTATGCGCCTAGGTGTTGCGGCGGTCTCGGGGTACCCAATTTCTCATCTTATTTCCATGCGGCACAGATTGCCCAACTCACTTAATATCATGCGACTAAAGAATTACCACTTTGGGTAGCCATAGAATCCACCAAAATCGACCCTATCTCCGTTGCCAACATTCTATGGCTTAGACCTGCAGACCGCACTCGCCTGTTCAACCCAATCATCAAACATTCCCTTTCTGTCTGGGATAAGCACAGGGTCTCACGTAGCCTGCAATCTCCTCATAATCCCCTTCTTTCCTTTTTAAGAAACCCGGCCTTTCCCCCTGCTTGGGACTCCCCGAATTCCTTCAAAGTTTGGGCTTCCTCCAACTTACTCCGACTGAATAACTTTATCACCAATTACTCTTTTAGTGCCTTTCCTACCCTCTGCGAAGCTCATGATTTACCCAGCTCAGAACTATTTCGATACTTACAAATAAAGAACTTCTATGCACCCTCCCTCACTACAGACACACCTCTGACTCATCTATCTTCCTTTGAACGGATCTCTAAATCTGATCATCATGCCAGAGGCGCTATCTCATTACTCTATAAGCTGCTAGTCACCGATCTGGACAACCCTTTGTCTTCATATACAGACAAATGGGCTTCTGACCTGGAGCGTACGCTGGACATAACCGAATGGTCTAATATATGGTCAGCCACTAATTCTTCCTCTCCCAATATACTGGCTATGGAAACCAATATCAAGGTTATCACCCGATGGTACTTAGTGCCGGCCAGAATCGCAAAATATCTCCCCTCATACCCGATTAACTGCTTCAGAGGCTGTAATGTGCCAGGTACATTTTACCACACCTGGTGGGACTGTCCCTTAGCAAGGGAATTCTGGAAGCAAATCTTCCTTATCGCTTCCAAAGCCTTAGAGACGAGTATAGTCAATTGCTCTACTCAACCTGAAACCAAGCCAGTTGACTAGCACTCAGTTCAAATTGTTAGTCTTCCTCACGACCGCTGCTAAACAGACAATTGCCAAGGCTTGGAAATACCCTGCGCTGATTGTGGCTGAGACCAGAGGCAGAATGAATAAGGCCTTTGTACATGCTAAAATGGATGCCATAGACAGTAACAGAGTACGCAAATTTGAAAAAATGTGGGACCCCTGGGTTAGGAACTGCCTACCACCCGACTTCGACAGAAATCTCCTGATGTCATATGCACCCTTAGCACCATTTATTACTCCTGTCTCCTATAGAACATACGTGCCACTGTTCCCAGAAAGCTAGTCCTACCCACCGTGTCTTTCCTTACACCTAGCTACTCTAGCCGCCACTGTTCTCTTTTCTATCTCTCTCACTCACCTTTCCCTTCACTGTCCTCCCTTTCCTCACCTCTTTATTAATACTATATGCAAACCAATGCCATCTCGTCCACCCTCTGTTTCTCAGATTAGCATTTCTATGATATTATACCATTCTAGTTAAATGTTTCTTTCAATTTAAACAGCACTTCGGAGTTCATGTTTGAGTATGTTATGTACTATTCACAAAGTTAATCTGTGCTCCCTGTATCTACGGGTATAACTGTTGATGTTTATATGCTGAAGCACTCTAGCTTTTATACCTGCCCCCTCATCCCTGCTGCACAGTGTGATCCCAATGGGGTACCCCAGGGCCGGAGAGCACAGAAGGAATGAGACCTAGCAATGAGGTTTGCAAATATGTTATGTTCATAATATAACCAATATAAATACAGAAGTCTCTATACTACATTTAACTGCTTTTCCTGTTATACTACATGGCATTGCACATGAAACCTCTGTAATGCTTTTTTTTTTTTGCTTTTTTCTATTTTTATTCAATAAAAATATTGTACAAGATTGTTCAGGTCTAGTGGCAAATAACTATATTACAGGAGCATAAACAAGCTTTAAGTGTTAACATTATTGGCTCCAGACGGTGGGGGAGGGGGGATTGGGAAGGGGGGATAGGGTAATGGGAAGGGATGGGGGGGAGGAAGGTATGGAAAGAGACATGTTTGGGGATAGGGAGCACCAGCATAGTATTCAAAGGTTTTACATAATGAGTTAGAAAGAGTTGGACCTACAGTTCACATAGTCACAGTACATTGTGGGTGTAATAGCGAAAGCTTCCAGTTATAATGGAATTTTTCCATACATAAATGTTTTCTAGGCCACTATCTTCTCCATCTCTCATTGGAGGTTTAGGTCTGTGATTGTGCTGGAGATGGATGGTGGGTCTGGATTTTTCCAAAGCTTGGTGATATTCAGCTTTGCCGGAAGTAATAAGTGTAGTATTACAACCCTTGACCAGGGAGGAAATTTCTCTATTCCGATATGGAGTAGAGCAAGTGAAGGGTTGGTGGTAGAAGGGGTATGTGATATTACTGAAATCAAGGAGAATATTTGTCTCCAGAAGGAGGTTATAGATCTGCAAAACCAGAAGGTGTGAGCTATGGTTCCAGTACTTCCACAGGATCTCCAGCAACTAGCTGGGTGTTCCTGGAAGATTCGGTAGGGCGTTAGGTACCATTTGTGCAGGGTTTTTTGATATGGTTCCCAATGGTTGGTACAGTGGGAGGCTGGGTATGTCAGTTTAAATGCTCGTGACCACATGTCCTGGGTGACATTGATATTTAATTCCTCGCTCCACTTTGAAAGGGTAGTGATTTGGGAGTAGGGTCGATTGTCACTTAGGGCTGTGTATAGTTTGGAAATACCATATTTGGGGTATACCTTGTGAGTATAGAATTGGTGAAGAGGTTCAGGTAATCTAATTTCAGAGGGGCATTTAGAATGTTTAAGAAAATGAGAGATCCTCATGTAGGTATAGGCTTCAGAGTCTGGGAGGTGAAATTCTGTTTGGAGGTCTTGGAAAGTTTTTAAAGAGCTATTGGCGAAGAGGTCTTTTAAGTTATTGATCCCACTGTTGAAGCTTAAGTTTTGTCAAATGTATTGATAGCATTTTGAGAGGAATTGGTAGGGTATGGGATGGGTGCTGTAAAGACACGTCGAAGGTAACTTTCTTCCAAACCATCAGGGACACTGTGATGGGTGGGGAAGTGGTCTCTGTGTTGGGGGGAAATCCCCCAGATGTTAGTAAGAGAGCGTCTATTGGGTTATTAAGTGGGTATAGCAAGGATTCCATTGTCGACCAAGTTTTGTTTGGTGTTGGGTGCCACCAATAGTATAGCTGGTCTAGAATAGAGGCATAGTAGTATGTGTGGAGATGAGGAAGACCCGCTCCACCTTGTTTGTGATGTCTAGTTAGGATGTGGAGGGCACATCTAGGCGGTTTGGCATCCCATATATATCTGGAGATTTGTTTTTGTACTGAAGTGAAAAAGGCAGAGGGGATAAGGATCGGCATTGTACGGAAGAGATAAAGGAGTTTGGGTAGGACCATCATCTTAAAGGAGGCGATTCTGCCCAATCTAGATAAGCCACATGAGCGCATTTTGCTTAGTAGTTGGGGGAGCTGTTCTTGGAATGCGTGAACGTTGAGATTGTACAATTGGCATAGAGAGGGAGCCAGTTTTATCCCTAGGTATGGGAGGGATTGGTCTGTCCAGGAGAAAGGGAAACTCTTTTTTAGGAGAGATTCTTGGTGATTTGTGAGGTGTAGGGGAAGGATCAGGGATTTGGAGGAGTTAAGTTTGTAGAGGGAGGCAAGACTAAATTGTTTGAGTACATCTTGGATTGCTGGCATGGATTGAGTTGGGTTGGTGACCAGGAGTATGACATCATCAGCAAAGAAACTGATTTTATGGTCTAAACCTTTGTATGTGATGCCTGAGATGCGTTCATCTTCTCTGATCTTTGCTGCTAGGGGTTCCATCGTGAGTGCAAATATTAGAGGGGAAAGCGGACACCTTTGCCGGGTGCCATTCGTGATCCTGAAGGGTTTAGACAGGGTTCCATCTGTTAGTACTTTGGCCGATGGGTTGGAGTATAGGGAGAGTATTGCTGATTGAAACCAGCCGGTAATTCCAAATTTATTGAGTACTGCTTCTAAGAATCCCCAGTGCAATCTGTCGAACGCCTTCTCAGCGTCTAGAGACAGAAGCAGAGAAGGCGTTTGTTCCTGGGTTACCTGGTGGATTAAGATGATATTCCTCCTTGTTGCATCCGGAGCTTGTCTGTCGGGATAAAACTTACTGGGTCCAGGTGCACCAGGAATGGAAGACACTTCATTAGTCTGGATGCAATGACCTTGGCAAATATTTTCACATCCGTGTTCAGGAGTGATATGGGCCTATAATTTGTTGTGAAGGTAGGATCTTTCTCCGGTTTGGGGGTGGTTGTAATGATTGATCTTAGCATTTCAGTCGGTAAGGAACTGGAGGTGGCAGCAGAGTTGAAGAGGGTAGTGAGGTGGGGTGTGACCAGATCAGCCAGACTTTTATAAAATTCATTAGTAAAACCATCTTCACCTGGGGATTTATGAGGGTAGGGTTTTAATAGCTTGGAGGGTTTCCTCACATGTAAAGGGTTGGGAAAGTGCATTTAATTGGACTGAAGTAATGGATGGCAGGTCAATTGAGGCTAGGAATTCTTTGATAAGTGGAGCTGTTAGTTGAGGTGTGTCTGGCTCGTTAGCTAGATTGTAGAGGGAGGAGTAGTAATCGCTAAAAGCATTTGCTATGTCCTACGGGTTGGTGAGGAGTTTTTTGGTGGTAGGGTGGTGGAGAGATGCTATTTTGCTTTTTGCTCGTTACGCTTTTACCTGTCAAGCTAGTAAAGCTCCTGCTTTGTTTCCCAGGGCATAGTACTTAGCTCTGGTAAATTTGAGGTTATTCTCAAACTTATACAATAAATCTGAGCTTTTGTCTCCGTTCAATGAGTTCACTGGCTAATATGGGAGACGGGGTCCGTTTGTTCTGGGATTCCATTCGGGCAATTTGAGAGAACACCTCTTCAATTTGTTGGGACCTCCAGTTTTTGATTCTACTATACATTTTAATGAGGATCCCCTGCATATATGCTTTGTAAGTAGCCCATAATACAAACCGATCGGTTTCCGGTTGATCATTTATTTCAAAGAAAGCATGGTGTTCGTTTGTAATTGTGGTAAGGTTGTCCTCTTCTGCCAAGAGGGAGGCATTGAGCCTCCATAGATGTGGCAATCCTGGGCTGCGGTCTCCCACGGTTATGGGGCGTGGTCTGACCATGAGATCGTTCCTATAGTTGAGTCTGTGATGTCTTGGAGTGTGCGTTTATCCACAATGAAGATGTCAATGCGGGAATATGAGAGCTGGGAAGATGAAAAGTAGGAGTTGTCCCTCTCTAATCCATGTTGGCATCTCCATACATCAAAAAGGCTGTTTGATTGAAGAAAGGGGTTAAAGGCCGGGCGGTGGTGTCTGGCTGTTGAGGTGGAGTCCATCTCAGGGTTGCTGATGATGTTAAAGTCCCCACCCATGATAACCCTTCCTTTCTGAACTTGCTTGATTTTCTTGTGTAGTCGTTTGTGAAACCGTAGTTGTTGTTTGTTCGGGCCATAGATGTTGACCAGGGTGTAGGTGGTTCGATTAATGTCACAAATCAGAATCAGGTAGCGACCCTGGGGGTCTATAATGGATTGGTGCAGCTTGAATTGAAGAGATTCCTTGATGGCTGTGAGGACTCCCTTTTTCTTCTTTGGACCGGAGGCAAAGAAAACTTGGTTATATTTTTTCCATGTGAATGATGGGGTTTTGGAAGTGGCAAAATGGGTTTCTTGTACTAGAACCGCGTCCGCCTTTTGGTTATTGGCTTCTCTTAGAAGTGCAGATCTTTTCTGTGGGGAGTTTAATCCCCTGGCATTTATAGAAATAATTTTGAAGGCCATTGTAGGGGGTTTGCAAGTGATTTGGTAGTTTGTTTCTATGTGAGGTGGGCACAGATAGGTCACCGGGTGTTCAGTTGAAGAAGTAAAAAAAAACAAAAAAAACAAAAGAAGTCCAACTTGTTCAGAAGGTAGTCAGAGGGTAGCTGGCTTGGAGAATAGGTAGGGTGTCTTTAAAAAGGGAGAGCCCGTAAAAACGCAGGCTCAATGTGCAGAAACTTCTGCTGATGTATAACGGGGGAATTGGTCCTCTACTATTCAAGTAGATCAGAGATCACTCAATAGGCTGGCAGGCATTAGCATTGCAGCTGGCATCCAGCATTTTAGCAGGTTGAATACAGAGAAGGGCACATGAAGTTGTTTCAGGCATCTTGGTCTGCTCCACCTGTTTCAATTTGTGTGTGGGGTTGGTCAGGGGGATCCTGTTCTTCTGCAGGGATGATTCACCACTGTTGTAGGAGTTTGAGACCTGCAGACAGTGTTCTCACTGCGTGGGTCTTATTTTGGTGTGTGATAAGCAATTTGGTGGTGAAGCCCCATTTATAGGGGATTTTGTGGTTCTGAAGGGCTTTGGTGATGGTTGCGAGCTGTCTACAGTTGTCCATAGTTGCCTTAGATAGATCAGCATAGAGGGCAAGAGGGGTAAAGGGGTAGGGCAGCCCTGCCAAACGCTTGGCTGCGTACATTACTTCCTCCTTGGATGTGAAAAAATGAATGCGGGCTAACACGTCCCTGGGTGTAGAGACTGGGAGGTGCGGTGGTTTAGGAAGTCTGTGTGCCCTATCAATTTCTAGATCCCTGCCTTTTAGCTCAGGTACCAAGGTGCGCATGAGAGACTGCAGGTAATGTCAGATTGTTGAACGGATTCTGGCACATTGCGGAATTTGATATTATTCCGCCTGGCGTGATCTTCCAGGTCTGAGAGTTTGAGTTTTATTAATTGGAGCTCATCCTCATGATCTGTAAATCCATCTACCAGGTCATTATGGGCTGTGCATAAATCTCCCATTTTGGCTTCTATGTGGTGAATGCTCTGGTCATGCTGCTGTACAGTGCTGGACAGAGAGGACACTGCTGCAGATAGATCATTGTATAATGTCTGTCTGAGTGAGAGCAGCATACTTTTCCTTGTGCTCTCTTTGAGTGGCTGGTCTGTGGCAGGGAATGAGTCAAGCCCTGATGAATGTTGTGGGGGAGGGAGAGAGAACAGACATGCAACTGCTTTATCAGAGGATCGCTCTGGCTCTTCTGTTCTGAGCCGTGACTTCGCTGGGCTGGCTGTGGAGGGTGAGTAAGGAGGGGGTGACTCACCATTCGGCTCTGGAGAGTAGGAGCGTTCCTTCTGAGTGAGGCTCTGGTTGGAGGGTAGAAAGGAGAGCAGTGCCGAGATTCCATGATCCCCGCCGGCGCCATCATGGCTGCTTGCTAGGCCTGACGAGCTGAAATAAGCTGTCAGCTTTTTGGGTTGTTTGCTGCCCATCCTCCTCTTGGAAATGGTGCCCAGGGGCTGCAGGGGTGTCCGGACTATTGCCTGGGCTGATGAGACCCTTTCTGGTGCTGCTGTGAGGTCGCTAAGTCTGGATTAGCTGCAGAGCTGGGGAATTATGCTGCCATTCACTTCAGCCGGCAAGCCACGCCCCCATTTATCTCTATTTGATGACATGCAGAGATTGAAATCCCCTCCTATAATTTTTCAAAAACCTTGGTATGGAATCCAATTTGACCCAGATTAGGAGCATATACGTTTGCTAAGGTAAAAGATGTGCGTGAGTGATCGCAGTTTAGAAGAATGAAGTGACCGTGGGGGGTCCAGGAATGAGGATGTTATGTGTATATTACAAGAGCGTTTGATTCAGATAGCAACTCCAGCTTTCCCTGAAGGATCGGAGGCTACGAAAGTTATGGGGAAATGTTTGGAGGCAAATTTAAAGGAACTACCAGATTTGAAATGAGTCTCCTGAACCATGATCACATCGGCCCCTGAGGATCTGAATTCCTTCAAGGCCAGCCATCGTTTTTGTATGGAATTCAGACCCTTTACATTACAAGAATATATTTTTAAAGCCATAATGTTGTAGGATTAAACCTTTCAGTCGATACCTTGATAAGAAAAAATGTAACCTTGATGTACAGATCTTGAATACAGTGGTAGAATACCTTATGAGGGACAGTTCAGTGTCTTGTTGCATGTTGGTTCCATAGCGTGCATGGAAAATACTTGGAGAAGTGTCTGTTGATGAAAAGAGAAAAAAAAAAAACAAGGAACATAATAAAACACAAAACATTTTTGAGAGGCCTGAGGTCAAAAAACCTCAGGAGTCCAGGGCAGCCGCCTCTGGACATGAAGGGGTGCCTGGCCTGACGTATGGTCAGAGCCAAAACCAGCAACCACAAAGTGAAAAATATGGTTCCGTCTCTTCTGAGAAATACAAAAAACAGTTCATACCTAACATTTGAGAACAGAAAAAAAAAAAAGAAAATGATCCTTGGATAGGACAATGAAATCTGGGGAACTGTGAAAACTCAGAATTTTGGCCCAAATCATAGACAGACTTAAACTCAGTCGTCCGTGGGAAACAACAAGATCATCTCAAGGAGGGTCCAAGTCTCAAGTAGGAGATCTCGAGGGGCAGACCGCTGGGGAGTAGAAGATAGAAGAGGGTTTTCGTGTTCTCTGACGCACTGGTGTCCAGATCTTGGCAGGAGTCAAGAGGGATCTCGTGATCATGGGGGGAAGCTGGAGCTCTTCTTCTGGTATAGGCGGGAAGTATTCACTTTCAGGAAGATCCCTTATGGAATATTGAACCCCATCTTTAGAGGCCGATAAACGGAAGGGAAAGCCCCAATGGTATTCCACCTGAAATTTTTGTAGATGCATAATGACCGGGTGTAGGTTGAGTCTTTTAGACAGAGTGATGGGTGAAAGGTCACTGAAATGTTGGATTTTGTTCCCTTTATAATCTATGCGTGACTTATTGTGTGTAGCCACAGTCAGAGCCTCTTTGCTTTCGTAGAAGTGGAAGCGTACTATTATGTCTCTCGGGTTGGCATTAGGAGGCGGTTTAGGTGGCAATGACCTGTGGGCTCTGTCTAATTGCAAGTCTATGTCCGAAATATGAGGAGCCAAGGTGATGAATAAACCCAGAAGGAAGGGCGGATCTCTTTGTCGCTGACCGTCTCAGGGACTCCGCTGATCCTCAGATTTTGTTGAGGTTCTCTATTTTCCAGGTCTTCTTGTTGGAGCTGAAGCTGAGAGACTGTGTGTTTAAGGGCAGCATTGTCTTCTTCCAAAACATGCACATATTGCACCAATTCATCAAATTTGTTTTCCAGGGTGTCAGTACGCTCCCCTAGTTTGTCAATCTCCCCTCTGAGCTCCTGGGCAATTTTCCCAACTTCTTTAGCAATGTTATGTGTCAAATCCTGTAATAGGGTCTGAAGTTTTAAGTCCAGTACCTCTACTGTAACCATTGCAGCGGGTACAGGAGGTGGAGGGGTTTGGATTAATTGTGACATGCCTTCTGCTGTAGCGAGGAGGTCAGCGGGGTCCGGCGGTTTGGCCATGCTACTCAAGGCTGGAGGATGCAGCCTAAGCAAGTAACGTTCCATAGAGTGTAAAGTCTGGGGCTGTAATGTCGGGTTGAACCCTCTATAGTAATGTTTCTGGAATCCTATCTTGCCCATATGCTGTGCAGACTGCTAGAATCATAAATGTTGGGACCCCTGTTGCTAAAGATATATTTGTTGTGGAGCAGGGGCCGGAGAGGAAGAGACGGGGTCCGGGGTCACATATTCCTATGTCAGCCATCTTATAGGTTTATCACAAGTCCATCTTTGGGAATTTGCCCCACAGGGTAGTTGTAATACTGCAAAAAGAGGGTGAGCCGCGACAGGGAGGCCTCAGGAGGTGATGAAGGTGTACCAATATGGCCCCCGAAATAAAGCTTTTCCACACGCCTCTAATAGTAACAGGACCAGGGAGTCTTAGGAGGGTTGTCTGGGCATCAACTTGTATTTTTACAGTGGACCCCCCTGAGAGAAAAGCACCTAGGCCTCAGATTCAGGTGAGGGGTGTATCAAGATGGCGGCCTCCAGAGGCCACAATGAAGCCCCAGACTTGCGTAGCCGCCGGCGCCCCTGCCTGCCTTGGCTCTTGGACAGCAGGACTGTAGGACACCCTGGAGGGGGATCTAGTTTGCAGCGAAGTCTATCTTGGGCTTCTGTGGGCTGCATGTTCAGGAGGCTGGGTGGGAAGGCAGGAAAGGAGCCCGGTGACCAGACTTTTCGGCCTAGGCTGTGCCGGCCAAGATTAGTCTCTTCAGCGGCACCTCCACCACTCGGTATAGGGGCAGAGCTGCAGCATGGATTATGGGATGCCAAACAGGGGTGGTATTGAGCCTTACCCGTCCAGATGGTGGTATGGTTCCTCTGGTTGCGGCGCCATTTCTGATGTACGGTCGAGGATCGCGATCCGCAAATTTAGGCCAGGGATTGAGTTGCAGCCTCCGCCACCACGGGTGATGGTGGAATTTTGGCCTAAAAAATATATGGCCTGCAGTGCGGGACCCGTGCAGTGTGGATGAGGTGTTTTTACCTCTCTTCAAGCCCCGTGGAGCATGGATTCTGAAGGATTCTTTTCCCAGTTGTCGGAGCTCTTCAGAATCGCGTCCTCCCGCTGCTCGACCCAGGTCACATCCCCCCAAAACAGGGATTTTTAGTTCACTCATATTGCAATACATGTTTATGCTGGCCAACTGCGCCAAAGCAATCCCTCTTATGTGTGTCTGTTTGCCCCATGTTGACATTGGAAATGTGTCCACCATAGCATTTGCATTGGTAAAACAGAGTAGGACTGGTCATAAGAGGAATTACTTTGATGCAGTTGGCCAGCTTAAACATGTATTGCAATATGTGTGAACATATGGTCACATCCCTTTAGCACAGTGGTTCTCAACTCCGGTCCTCGGGACCCACCAACAGGCCAGATTTTAAGTATTACCTTGGGGAGATGCAGACTAGAATACTGCAATCACTGAGCAGCAAATTATATCACCTGTGATGTATTTCAGTTATCCTGCAAACCTGGCCTGTTAGTGGGTCCCGGGGACCGGAGTTGAGAACCACTGCTTTAGCACCTGATAGATTATATGCATGTACAAGCTGTTAGGATTTGAGCACAGGTATATCTTGTTTCTGTCAGTGTTACTTAGTGACCCTCCCAGATAGTGTCAGTTAGCTCCAGATTGCCCCCCCCACCCCATCACAGTCCAACTATACGTCGCTGATTACCTTCATTACCAGTATACTGTAGTGTCATAGTTGCATAAATTCCAGTATATATACCATCATTTGTAGAAAACTAGATTTTTGATTGGATATGTTTTATAACAAAAAGAAGAAAATATTGGGTTTATTTTCAGAATTTTCTTTTTTTTATTTATGTAATAAAAAAAATAAAAAAGCTAGTGGTAGTCAAATACCACCAAAAGAAAGGTCTCTTTGTGCAAAGAAAATTATCTAAATTTGATTTGTGTACAGTGTTGCATGACCGCACAATTGCCAATTAAAGTACTGCAGTGCTGAATAGCAAAAAATGTCCTGGTCATGAAGGGAGTAAAAATACAACCTTGTAAAACTATTTTAGCAACTAACCCTATTACTGCCATGAACATAAGAACAGACTTGCTTGCAGATAGTTGTAAGGTTATGCTTGTGTAATATGGAATTGTAGCTGATAACTGCTGTGGAATGTCTTCCTTTGTTGCTGCTGAATTACCCATCTTCAGTAAGGACAAGGTAAAACTGAATATTCATGAATGCAGAAGTGCAGTAGCCATCTTTAAAGAGACCACTTTGCAATGCTCATCTATGGAGTGCCTCCAGTGCAAGAGGCAGCCATCGTGGCTGGGTCTGGATCAACGCTGGAGGATGGTGATTGGCTGATATAACAAAGCAAGGGAAGTGTGTGTCTGCAGGATTTTGAGAGGCAAAGAAGAGAAAGTCATATAGCTAGGAGGGTTGCAGAAAATGGAGCCTATGCTCCATCAAGCCGCCCGCCCGCGGCTCCATCAAGCCGCCTGCCCATGGCTCCATCAAGCTGCCCACTCGTGGCTCCATCAAGCCACCCACGGCTCCATGTTAGGGACCTGAAACTCTGGGCTATGGCCATTAGATTTGGGCTGTAGCCTCAATAGCTACACCCTGATGACGCCCCTGCCACTGATGTCTCATTAAAGAGGACCTGTTGGGGGGGCATGACCAAGAGCGGCATGTGAGTAGTCACACCTCACAGAGTTCCCAAAGAGAATCCTTCACTGACCCTGTTCCCGACTTCACAGACGCACTTATTTTACAACCCGCGGGTCTCCTGTACCTTCTCCATATCTTGGAGCTGTCCCTGGTCAGTTCGAGTCATGATGACCCACAAGAACAGCAAGGAGGATGCTCTGCAGCCTGAACTCCATCATGGTACCGCAGTGGCCCTCTCTCAGTGT
>BLSH010243185.1:22635-35903 GCA_018402905.1 Glandirana rugosa
GTTTCATGGACAGTGGACGGGTAGTTACACGGGCTCATGGACAGTGGACGAGTAGTCTCATGGGCTCATGGAGAGTGGTTGGGTAGTCTCATGGGCTCATGGACAGTGGACGGGTAGTTACACGGGCTCATGGGTGACAGGTACTCGGGCACATTGATGGGCAGGTGACAGGTACTTAGGTACTCTGATGGGCAGGTGACAGGTACTCGGGTACTCTGATGGGCAGGTGACAGGTATTGTGATTGGCAGTGACATATACTCGGGTACTCTGATGGGCAGGTGACAGGTACTCGGGTACTTTGATGGGCAGGTGACAGGTACTCGGGTACTCTGATGGGTTGGTAAGAGGTACTCGGGTACTCTGATGGGCTGGTGACAGGTACTTGGGCACATTGATGGGCAGGTGACAGGTACTTGGGCACATTGATGGGCAGGTGACAGTTACTCAGGTACTCTGATGGGCAGGTGACAGGTACTCGGGTACTCTGATGGGGAGGTGACAGGTACTCGGGTACTCTGATGGGTTGGTGAGGGGTACTCGGGTACTCTGATGAGCAGGTGACAGGTACTCGGGCACATTGATGGGCAGGTGACAGGTACTTAGATACTTTGATGGGCAGGTGACAAGTACTCGGGTACTCTGATGGGTTGGTGACAGGTACTCGGGTACTCTGATGGGCAGGTGACAGGTACTCAGGCACATTGATGGGCAGGTGACAGGTACTCAGGTACTCTGGTGGGCAGGTGACAGGTACTCTGATGGGCTGTGACAGGTACTTTGATTGGGTGGTGACAGGTCCTCTTTATTGGAAGGGGGGGCAATCAGTGTGCTTGGTGCTGACAGTAAGCGGTAATGAGTTTTTACCGCTATCTCCTCCTCACACACGATCGGTGTGCGAAGAGGAGAACCTGGTAACAGCTCGTTATCGAGGATTCACATCATTCTGTGACTGGTTCTGATTGGACACAGCCAGTCACAAGGTAAAGAGCCAATATTATTGGCTCTTTAGTGTGATCGGGGTTGGGCTTTGTCAGAGGGACAAGCCCGCACCCCGGGGGTGCGCACGAGGGGCGTGCCCGCCGCTGTGTGTGTGCTGTCGGAAGTAACCGGCTGAGATAGGACACAGCTGGTCACGTGGTAAAGAGCCAATTTTATTGACTCTTTACCCCGATCATGGAAGGCCAGAGTCCCAAGGGACATGGCCGGTCCCCGATCGCCTGGGGGCCCGCAAAATGATGAAAACAAGTGGACGTCATATGACATCCACTTACGGTGGGAACTGCTCCTTGCCGACGTATAATTACTATACGCCGGTAAGGAAGTGGTTAAAAAAAGATGTAAAAATTACGTTTTTTACAAACTTTTTTTCATTGATACATGTCCCCCAGGGCAATGCCCAGACCCCATAACCATTTAAACCGTGCTCACTCTATATACCTAATAAATTAATAAATAGTAATCAATCAATAATTCATAAAATGGGTCCCTGATGATGCCAGACATACCTGGCGAAACAGCCGTAGGGCAGGACTGACTGAGCACCCCACTTCCGCTGTGTGGCACGCACCTGGAACGCATAACAGCGTCCTATCATTTCAGAAAGATTGTAAGTGTGATTTTAATTGATTTTACAATAAACCTTGACATACTTTCACCATGGGAAGCTCTCTTTTCTTGATCTTTAATATAGGATGACCCTTGATGAGCTTCAAAGACATCCAGAGTGAGACTGGGGCTGTGGGACATCCAAAGTGGAGTGATGTCAACCCATGCTTGTTTGAACACCTGTAATGGGAATCAAAACCGTCTGGTGAGTGCGCTGTGTGCTTATATGTTGCAGTGGAGAGGATCACTAAAGACTTTTGTGTGGAGACACCCTGGTGTTCTTCAAAATTGGGTCAGGTAAATTTCCAAATAATTTCACTGGGACCGTAAACCTTGAACCTTCACAATTCTCTGTGAACCTACAGGAGCCACTAATCCAAACCTCATCCCTGTGCATGAGGCTGAGAAATACTTGAACCCTATATAGACCATGAGAGCAGCATGTTAGTAGGACAGCAGATTACCCCTGGAGACGAATGGGAGGAAGAGGACCTTTCATCACAAGAAGATTGGAGGTGTTCAGAGGTGTGAGGATTGTGGTTGGATTGACACACAGGTTTCATGTCGTTTTTCTCCATACAATTCTGAGGAAATTCACATCTTGTGGTGAAAAACCTTCTTCCTCTTCGAGTTCTTTATAACTTTCATTCTTCCTACACAGACAGCACATCTCACTGCAGCAATGTTCTCCCTCCATGTCCTCCTCCTGTGGGCTCTTCTATATCCAGGCAGAGGTACGTAAGAACATTATAAAGAGATGATAATACAGAATCACTCCTCCCAACTTTCTGAGATAGGAATGAGGGACACCTATTAGCAAAAGTATGTAGGCATAGGACACACCCCCTGCCACGCCCCCTTAAAGGAGAATTGTACAAAAGAAATTGATTGGGTAAACCCACAAGTGCTTTTTTACCACTACTATTGCCGTTATATTGACTTCTGGAATTTACAATTTAGAAATTGGATGAAAGGTTTAGCCCTGTAAAACACTTTTTGAAAGATAAATAGTGCATTTTATATACAACTCTATAGATCAGTCCAAAATGAGGGACAAATGAGGAGCTATGAAGGACAGAGGGACATTGTTCCAAATCAGGGACAGTCCCTCGCAAATCCAGGACATTTGGAAGCTATGCAGTATTATTATCAGACAGAGTGCATATCATAGATACCCTGACTGCAGCAATGTGTCCCCTCCATGTCCTCCTCCTGTGTCTCCTCCGTGTCCTCCTCCTGTGTCCCCTCCGTGTCCTCCTCCTGTGGGCTCTTCCCTGTCCAGGCAGAGGGATGGATAAATCTCTGATTGGTGAATGGAGGGGGATGGGAGGGGTCAATGTTATACAGATGGACGGTTGTATCGCCTCCTGCAGGGTGCCGCTCATTTCTTTTACATTTGGAGCTCCCATCCCCCGGCTATGCTGAGGATGGCACTAACAAACCTTCCTTTACATGGCTCCCCATCCATGGGGCTTTTAGATGGGACTTCAGTCCATGCAGATATTAGACGTTACATAAGACAAGAAAATATATGAAGCCATTGCTGTGTGCTCAGTACAGCCTATCTCTAGGTTTGGCCTGGGGGAGGGAATACTCAAGTGCTGGAAAGGTTTGACTAGACCTCAAGCCTGGTTTATGTAGTGGCATAAATAAATGTCTTCTTGTAAACTAAGTTGTTGCGATATGAAGGTAACATTGACAAGAGATATGAAGTCCCCAATGTCATATTTAGATAAATTGGGATTAATGTTTGTTCCTTTTTTTTACTAAAAGCACTGAATTTTTCAGGATATATTTGAATACATTGAGTTTTGTGATGTGTGAGGTTGGTTTCAGGATTGGAATAAAATTGTTAAATCAGAATAACTTCTGTTATGTTTTATCAAAGAACCTGAAATTATCAGAACTTGTTGGCATAGATAACGTCTTCTATTGTGTGAAATTTGGGGGAAATTGGTTAACATCCAACTTCTTTTGTAGGTTAAGCCACATTAAACTTCCAAAAAATCAAGCTTAATGTCACTCATTTGCCTTATGGGAAACCAAAATCCATTGTGGGATTCAGAACTTAGGTTGTGTAGAGTTTAAAGGCAATTGATTGTGGTTTAGGCACATTATGGTGGATTAAGTTCTTTTTTGTATGTTAAGCCACTTTAAAGAGGAAATAACCCCAGATTGGGGTTTACTTCCTCAATATAACCCTGTAATGTAGAAGCATAATGGGCCAGTGTGCATCGCATAGTAGCCCATTATGTGCCACTTACCTGGAAACAAAGCCTGCGACATCCAGCGATGTCCCCGCTCCAGGCCGCGTCCATCTTCTGCCCCTCTGCCTTCCGGGGCCATGACTCCGGCTCTGTGACCGGCCGGAGTCGCGTGACATCCCTCCCGTGCATGCATGCGGGAGCCGCCAGTCACGGCACAGGGTGAGTGGAGAAATGGCACGGAGGCCAACATGACGTTGGCACATGCAAAACACTGCATATCTCCTGAACCGTGCAGGTTTGGGAGATATGCAGGGCACCTACAGGTAAGCCTTGTTCATCACAGGTTGACAACCACTTTAAGCTTCCCAAAAAACAAGCTTAAGGTCATTCATTTTCCTTGAGGGAAACCAAAATCCACAAAACTTCCAGAATAGTTTTGGGAAGCTGAAAACTTAAGTTGTGCAAAGTTTCAAGGCAATAGATTGAGGTTTAGAGTAAAGCCTCATACACGCGGTGCGAGGGTCATATGAAAAACGGTCGTACGACCGCTCATTATACAATCATCCAACCGTTAATACGTGCGATGGTTTACAACAGGAGTTGTATGAGCAAACTAGAAAACTTTGGTTATACCAACAAGCGGTTGTACGACCGTTGTACTGTGTGTACAGAGAAGTTGGTCCAACAAGTTGTATGTGCAAAACACGCATGCTCAGAAGTCAGGAACGGCCGGAATGTCCGCTCTGGGAAACCTGCGTTCCTAATTCACAAATCACATTCACCTGAACTTCCTCTTTATACGCTCGTAGGACGTCACAACGTTCGGCTTGTTTGTACGATCGCTTAGTGCATGTCAGTACACGAGATACATGAGGCAACATAAGATTTGGGACGTTCAGTCGTATGACCGTCGCACCGTGTGTACGAGGCTTTAGACACATTATGGCACATGAAGCTATTTTTACATTAACCACTTCAAGACCGAGCCTGCTTTTTGGGTTCGGTGTTTACAAGTTAAAATCAGGTTTTTTTGCTATAAAATTACTTAGAACCCCAAACATTATATATATTTTTTCTAACACCCTAGAGAATAAAATGGCGGTCATTGCAAAACTTTATGTCTTTACACAGCGGTCTTCCAAGCGTGATTTTTTTTTTTTAAAATTCAGTTTTTTGAGTTAAAAAATAAGACAACAGCAAAGTTAGGCCAATTTTTTTCCATATTGTGAAAGACAATATTACGCCAAGTAAATTGATACCCAATATGTCGTGCTTCAAAATTGCGTCCGCTCGCGGAATGGCGACAAACTTTGCAACTTAAAAATCTCCATTGGCAATGTTTAAGTTAGAGGAGTTCTAGTGCTGGAATTATTGCTCTCGCTCTAACGATTGCGGCGATACCTCACATGTGTGGTTTGAACACTGTTTTCATATGTGGGCGGGACTTATGTATGCGTTCGCTTCTGCGCGTGAGCTCGCGGGGACGGATCGCTTTACTTTTTTTTTTAATTATTTATTTTACTTTTTATTTTTACACTGTTCTTTTTTTTTTTTTTAAAACGTGATCAATTTTATTCATATTACAAGAAATGTAAACATTCCTTGTAATAGAAAAAAGCATGCCAGGACCTCTTATATATGAGATCTGGGGGTCAAAAAGAACTAAAATCTCATATTTACACTAACATGCAAAAAAAAAAGGGCCCTTTAAGAGCATTGGGTGGAAGTGATTTTTTGACGTCGCTTACGCCCTGCCATGTCATGGAGCCGAGTGAATGGCTTCAGCATTCACTCGGCTCACGGACACTGGGGGGAGAGGAACCGATCATCTCCGCCGCTGCCAGCGGGTCCGGTAAGTGGAGGAGATGACCAGAAACCGGCGGGGGGGGCACATCTCCCGCCGCTGATAAAAGTGATCTCGTGGCGAATCCGCAGCTGAGACCACTTTTATCGTGTGCAGAATCGCCTGCTGAAAGAAAAGATGTCTGAATGGTGCCTGCAGCTGCACCCACCATTCAGATATCACCACTCAAAGTCAGCGACGTCACATGACGTGACTTTGCGGGAAGTTCTTCAACTCTTCAGTCACATTACGTTTTAGGATTATAAAAAAAAGGGTTACATCTGATTATTTTTTGCCATGTTTTATCAAACAACCTGAAATTTTCACAATAATATGTATTCCGAAAGGACAAACCCCCCATTGGGACTTTAAAGGGAAACCAACTCATTCAGAGCAAAAAACATACTAAAATAAAACAATAAATGTTTATTGGTACATTAACCCCTTCCATACAGGACACTTACACCCCCTTCCTTCCCAGACCAATTTTCAGCTCTCAGCGCTCTCACACTTTGAATGACAATTACTCAGTCATGCTACACTGTACCCAAACAAATTTTTTATAATTTTTTTCTCAGAAATAGAGCTTTCTTTTGGTGGTATATAATCACTGCTGTGTTTTTTATTTTTTTCAATATAAGCAAAAAAGTAGCGAAAATTTTGAAAAAATACACTTTTTTTAGTTTGTTTTGAAAAATTTAGCAAAAAAGTAATTTTTCTTCATAAATTTGGGCCATAATTTATACTGCTACATATCTTTGGTAAAAATAACCCAAATTAGTGGATATTATTTATTCATGAGTCTACAAGCTATGGTGCAAATCATTAAAAATTGATCACACCCAATGTTCCAACCACCTATCTCATTTCTTAAGACCCTAACAAGCCAGGAAAGTACAAATACCCCCAAATGACCCCTTTTTGGAAAGTAGACATTCCAAGGTATTTAGTAAGGGGCATGGTGATTTTTTGAAGTTGTAATTTTTTCCCCACAATTTTTTGCAAAATGAAGATTTATTTATTTTGCACACATTTGTTATAACAACAAGTTATTTCTCACACACAGCATATGCATACTTGCAATGACACCCCAAAATACATTCTGCTACTCCTCCTATGTATGGCAATACCACATGTGTGAGACTTTTACACAGCCTGGCCACATACAAAGGCCCAACATTGAAGTAGCACCTTCAGGCGTTCTATGAGCATAAATTACACATCTCATTTCTCAGCCACCTATTACAATTTTGAAGGCCCTGGAGCACCAAGATAATGGAATTTCCCACAAACTGACCCCATTTTGGAAAGAAAACACCACAACGTATAATCTATGAGGCATAATGAGTCTTTTGAACGGTTCATTTTTTTCCAGAAGATTTTGGAAAATGTGGGAAAAAAGTGAAAATGCATTTTTTTAACACAAAGTTGTCCATTTATAAGATATTTCCAACACATAGCATGTACATTGCACAAATGACACCCCAAAACACATTTTGCTACTCCTCCTGAGTATGGCGATACCACATGTGTGAGACCTTTACACAGCCTGGCCACATACAAAGGCCTAACATTGAAGTAGCACCTTTAGGCGTTCTACGAGCATAAATTACACATCTCATTTCTCAACCACCTATTACACTTTTGAAGGCCCTGGAGCACCAGGACAATGGAATTGCCCACAAACTGACCCCCTTTTGGAAAGCAAACACCCTAACATATGATCTATAAGGCATAATGAGTCTTTTGAACGGTTCATTTTTTTCCAGAAGATTTTGGAAAATGTGGAAAAAAATGAAAACACTTTTTTTTACACAAAGCTGTCCATTTATAAGATATTTCCAACACATAGCATGCACATAGCTAAAATGACACCCCAAAATACATTCTACTACTCCTCCTGAGTATGGCGATACCACATGTATGAGACTTTTACACAGCCTGGCCACATACAAAGCCCAACATCCATGTAGCACCTCCAGGTGTTCTAGGGAGATAAATTACACACATAAATTCCTGCCAACCTCTTACATTGTTGAAAGTTCTTCATATTACTAACACATAGCATGTACAGTACATACAAATTACAAACCAAAATACATTCTGCTGAGCAAAGGATAAAGAAAAGATTATCGGCGGTTTAGTAGTGCAGGGGCCCACAGAGGAGAGCATAGGTCCAAGCAGCAGGCAGGAACGTGGACAGCGACAGCAAAACAGACAGCAGGCAGCAATACTGTCCATAGTCAGTACAGGTAGAGATGTTAGCAGCACAGCCAAAGCATTAGTCCAGGTAGCAGGCAGGGATGTGGCCAGCAGCAGTGAAAGGATCGTCCATGCAGCAGGCAGGAATACTATCCATAGTACAGGCAGCAGGCAGAGATATGGTCAGTACAGCCAAAGTATTGGTCCAGGCAGCAGGCACATGGTCCATAAAAAGTCCTGGGTCAGTGCAGGCAGAGATGTAGTCAGTACAGCCAAAGTATTTGTCCAAGCAGCAGGCAGGACCATCAAGCTTAGGACCTCAGGAAAGAATGGGGATAGGGGGACAGGGGTAGAGGCTTCTCCCACCCAATCGCTTTGAAGCCTCTGGACACCAGACCCTGTTCTGGAAATTACAAAACAAAGAAAAAACAATAACTGGTTTTCTCAAATCAGAACATCATTCTGGAGCCCCTCACATATGTGAGACCCCTGTGTAGCAGGGTGAAATATCAGTCCAAAGGGGGCAGGCAAAAACATGGTCAACATTCCAAGGTCAGTGCAGGTAAAAGGCAGAAATAGACGCTAGGCAGAGGCATAGTCGATACAATCCAAGGTCGGTTCACATGAAAGGCAGAAATATGGCGGATAAACAATGCAGACGGCAGGCAGAGGCATAGTCAATAAACAGGCCAGGGTGAGTTCACATGGAAGGCAGTGGCATGATTGGTTGAGGCAACAGGAATTTGAAAGTGGGGAAATGGCAGTCTACTTGAAATATGGGGTAATAATTTACAAGGGTATGATAGCGTCGGAAGCATTCTCCGTTGCAAAGGCCAGGTTGGGAGGGACATTGGGGACAATGGAAACTAGTGTCTCTCCTAACTCCTCTTTTGCTGCACACCCAACATTTTTTTTGGTGTCGCCTTCCGTTTGCCGATGGTGGAATCTTTTCAGAAAAATTACGCTCATGCAGTCTGCTGACACAATCGGAGTGAAGGCTTTCTGGGGGGATCCTTGTGGATATAGCAGGGCAGTGATGACATCTTCAATAAATTTTAGGAAGGAGTTGGATACTTGGTGTTGGGTTGATTTTTGATAAGTGATAAATGCGTTGTACATGGCCAAATGAAAGAGGTAAATTGCAACTTTTTTTATACCAGAAGAGGGACTTTCTTGTGGATAGGTAGGGCTGCAATATCTGATCATTTAAATCCACCCCCCCCCCATAAATTTATTGTATTCGTTGATACAGCAAGGCTTTTGAACTGGTCCGCGTCTTCTGGGAACTTCCACCGAGGTGTCATCGTGGATGGTTGAAATGACGTATACATCCTTCTTATCCCTCTACTTCATGGCCAACACTTCCTCGTTCCTCAAGCTTTCCAATTCCCCCTTTGTAGCCTTGTGGTGAGAAGATGCTGTGGGAAGCCCTTCCTGTTTTTCCTTGCTGTACCACAGGCCAATGTTTTATTTAGATAAAGGTGGCGTAAAAGGGGCAAACTAGTGTAGTAGTTGTCCATATAAATGTGATACCCCTTTTGGAAGAGTGGGAATGCCAACTGCCAGACAATTCTCCCGCTTGTTCCCATTTATAGTGGACACTCAGGGGGCTGGAGCTGGGAATCTTTGCCTTCGTACACACGAAAGGCATAGACATAACTGGTGGAACTTTCACAAAGCTTGTTGAGCTTCTAACCATATCTGGCCCTCTTACTTGGGATATACGGTTTGATTCCTAGAGAGCCTGTGAAATGGACCAGGGATTCGTCCACAGATATGTTTTTGTCAGGGATGTAAAGCTCGGCAAACCTTTTGGACAAATAATCAATAAGGGGGCGAATTTTACATAACTTGTCCCAGGAGGTATGGCCATCCAGGAGACACTCTTCTGTAGCTGAAGGCACCCTCATCGTGACCACAGGAGCCGGAGTGGAGTTGTTCCTTTAAGGCTGTATTCCCTGCGTTGATTCTACCAGATTCTGGTAAGCTTACATCTTACCCTCATTTGAGGATTGGCTGACCATCTACATCTGTATTAGAACCGTTGTTCTATCCACTGACTTTGTTGTTTTTTCCTAAGAACCCATATTATCTCATTTTTGAACCATACATATAAGTTTCCTTTGGCTCTTTTTGGCGCTGTATTTATGTGGTTTTAACGCATAAACATTGCTTGCCTTCAGGAAACGTAGTTCTCTAATACTTCTCATCCCACTTACTTTACTGCTTATTACCCCCAGGTCTTTCAAGCCAATGGCCCGACTAAACAGAGAGGGGTCCTCGTGGCCTTTAGTAAAACCACCCCATTCATATGTACTAAACAGATAGCGGACCCCGAGGGTAGGTATCTCTTACTTCAGGGTACACTACAGGACACGGAGATTACTATCCTCACCTACTATGCCCCTAATTTAACGCCAGGGCCCTTTTTGGCCCATATTTGCAATTTACTTATGTCTCACTCAAAGGGCACCCTACTTCTCGCAGGGGACTCTAATATGGTCCTGAATCCTCATCTTGACAAGTATCCCCCGGAGCAGAGAACTCCGTCCCCTGTTGCTAAAAAATGTATCCACTCTCTGAAAACACATGATCTTATTGACCTCTGGAGGGAATTTCACCCGCAAGGCAAGGACTACACTCATTATTCCCATCCCCACCCCTCACACTCCTGAATAGATCATGTATTTATGCAGCGCAGACATCTTCCGCTGGTCTCTTCGGTTTCCATTTTAAATGTCCCCTGGTCCGACCACGATCCAGTCCTGGTAGTCTGTAGCTCTATTTTGACAAATCCTCAATACTCCCCATGGGTAATGAATGACTCGCTTCTATCATTTAAAGAAGTCCAGGAGGATATCCTGCAGACTTTGATAACTTATTTTAAGGACAATGTAGGATCGGTTACCTCACTGGTGACCTTGTGGGAAGCCTATAAGGCGGTCCTTCGAGGCCATATAATTCAAATAGCCTCGAAGCGTAAGAGAGAGCGAATCCGTCGCCAAGTGGAATTGGAGAAACGCCTGGACCAAGCAGCTGAAACTTTAAAAAAAAACTCTCACTGACCCATCACAGGCTTCTCGATCAGGCCCGCTCAGAATTGGACCTTTGCCTCACGGATGGTGCTGAGCGGGTCCTGCGTTGGTCCAGACAAAAATGGTATGCTAGGGCTAATAAACCGAATGATGGCCAATAGGCAACCGCACATTCGCCCCGACCTTTTCTCCTATCTCCCTGCATACCCGACATAATACTCTTACCAGTAATCCTGTTTAAATACTGGACGAATTCCGTTATCGCCTTTCTAAATTATATGCGGCTCCAGGTTATTCAGCAGACGCAGATATTAATTCCTTCTTAGGCAACCTATCATTTCCTACACTGTCCGAAACCCATGTGACCCTTATGGATAAAGATATACAGGTCTCAGAGGTCATACAATGCATTAAGGACCTGAAGGTGGGCAAAAGGCCAGGCCGGATGGTTACACAGCACTTTACTACAAAAAACTAGTAGAAGTCGTGGCCCCCCATTTAACAGCTATGTATAACTTGGTTCATAAGGGCCACAATTTCTCTTCCGACTCTCTCACAGCCAATATAGTGATGCTCCCTAAGCCAGATCGCGACCATTCCTCTTGGGCTAACTTTAGACCAATATCGTTGATAAACGTTGACATGAAAATATTAACCAAGATATTGGCCAATCGTTTGAACACATTTCTCCCCCGCTTAATTAAGAAAGACCAGGTAGGATTTGTTCCCCATAGGCAGGCGGGTGATGCCATCAGACGCATATCACAGTTGCAACATGTAGCCCATAAGCGTTCCCTGGAGTCGATGCTTCTGTCTCTTGATGTGAACAAGGCTTTTGACACAATATCTTGGTCCTACCTCATGACAGTCCTTTACCATTATGGCTTCGGGGCATAATTCCTTAGATGGATGGGAGTTCTATATAGCTCACCCCGGGCAAAAAGATATAGTGGGTTTGAGTCATCCACCTTCTCAATTGAGAGGGGTACACGCCAGGATTGCCCACTATCGCCATTACTATTTGTACTGGCGCTAGAGCCCTTGGCGGAAGCGGTCAGGTCTCGTCCAGACATCAGAGGCATTGACATAGCTGGAACTTCTCATAAGTTAACTTTGTTTGCCGATGATCTATTGTTGACCCTGTCCTCTCCACGAATCTCTCAGCCAAATCTGTTTACCCTACTAGATACATTCGCTACCCTTTCAGGCCTACAGGTAAACCCATCCAAGTCTAAAGCCCTATCGATCAACCTATCCCAGTCTGTCCTGGAGGACTTGAAAACAGCCTTCCCCTTCCAATGGTTGACTTTGTTGCCATACTTAGGAATCCGCCTGACTCCTACCTATGCCGGGTTATATCAGGCGAATTTCCCACCACTATTTAAGAAACTAACAAACATGTTGACCTCCTGGTCACATCTACCATTATCCTGGTTGGTAGGATAACTGCCATATGCATGTCTTATCTTCCCAAATTGTTATACCCGTTTAGAGTGTTGCCGATTCCTATACCTCCACATATATTACGAATACATCCTACAAGTAGGATCTTGAAATTCATATGGGGTTCTACGAGGCCCTGCATTAACAAACAGGTTTTATATGCCAAACAGATCAATGGAGGTCTTTCCGTTCCCAACATACGGGCCTACTATCTTGCAGCCAACATAGCGCCTCTCCCCCATCTTCATGATACACACCAATTGCCACTATGGGCCACAATTGACATGGTGGATTCCCATCCAATACCTCTCTCCTCTATGCCATGGCTCCCCCCCAGCAAACCGGGCTACTTCTCTGGGCCCCAGCTTGACGCATACTTTACGTCTATGGGATTCTGTTAAATATTCTGCCGGGCTGATCTTGCCGCACCTCCCACTGCTACAAATTGCTTGATGTCCCCTATTTCCCCCAGCTCTAGATACTCCACACCTGCTCTCATGGTGGATCATGAATGGGTTTATGGATGTACATTCATTACTCACCCCGACAAGAATGGTGACTTTTGATGCACTGCGTTCTTCCCATGAGGTCCCATTGCGGGAACATTTTCGGTACATGCAATTGAGGCACTTTATCAATCGGCTTATTAAGCCCAGCTCTCCTCCATATCTTCTGTCTCCATTTGAGACTATGGCCCTGATTTACTATACCTCCCAAATCTACTCCAGCAGTGCCTTAAAATAACTCCAAATTAAAGGCAATTACAACTTCAACTCTAACAGATTCGAGTAAAATAGCACACATGCTGTCTCTATTTGCCTGTGAAGATGCCTCTCAGGTTACGTGTTGATGTTGGCTGGGTTTGAACTTGTGGTTGTATGCAAGTTCATTGCCATAAAAAAAAAATCATTACCACCCCTCTCTCTAATTGT